>JAOXOE010008432.1:0-24660 GCA_028565055.1 Phoeniculus purpureus
AATGGAGCAAAGCTGGAGCTGGGTAGATTTAGACTGGATGTGAGGAGGAAGTTCTTCAGCGTGAGAGTGGTGAGAGCATCGAATGAGTTGCCCAGGGACGTCATTGAGGCCCCATCCCTGGAGGTGTTTAAGGCCAGGCTGGATGAGGCTCTGGCCACCCTTATCTAAGGTGGGATGTCCCTGCCCATGGCAGGGGGGTTGGACTAGATGATCTTTCGCAGTCCCTTCCAATCCCTAGTGATTCTATGATTCTCCACTGGTTGACAGCGCATCGTGTCCTCGCCGAGCAGAGTTTTGCATGCAGCACTAAACAGAGCCTTTTGCCAACTTCTCCCAATTGGTCAGGGGCTAGAAGAATGAAATCAGCTGCATTCACGATGAATTAGAGCTCTGCCGGCATTAGGCTTTGTTGCAAAGTCAAATTTGCCCGTGGTTTATTTTGAGGATTTGTTGAGGAGCACAACCTGGGCCTGGATCCAAGCGGTGCTGGCAGAGCGCGAGCTCTCCCTGCTCCGCAATGGCATATGTTTCTGGGGCCCCATTTGCACTGTGGTGGTTCCTCTGCATAGGGAAACTAGCTGCTCATTTCAATGTGGGCTGACCTACTGCCTGCTCAGGGACTTAGAGAGCCTGCCTGTCTCTCCCCAGAAATGCTGAGCACATGCAATTCCCACTGACTCCTTTGTGGGCAAGCTGTGAGTTTGACAGGTTAGAGCCATTGTTTGGGGGATTTTTATCATGTTTAGTGACATCTAAAAATGGCAGATTAAAATACAGTTCAATCTGAACCCTGACTGCGGATTAGCATTTTAACCAACTTCCTGCCACGCTGGATGAACCTTTCCTTAGAAGAAACTACCGCTTGACTGCAACTCTGATGCAGGAGCAGATCAGCCTGCCCCTTTAGACTGTGCTGCTCTGAAGTTTTGAACTTGTCCTGAATACCAAATGCAAACCAAAGCTTAAGAGCCTGAAAACCTGTGCAGACTGAGAATAAGGTTTGTGCAAACCCCTGCCAAGCGATAAGGCAGCTCCCCCTGGCTCCAAGAACTGAACTTTCCTCCCCAGTGATGCTCAGGTGTGAGAGGCAGGTGGTGAAAATGCTCCGTCCTGCATCTCTGGGTTAAATGGAGGCTCAAAGTGCTGCCCTGCAAGTCTTTCACCTGTGGCTCACCGGTGGGAGGGTTGGCAAAGCAACAGTTTGCTCAAGAAAATATCTTTACAGCTCAGCACATCACTTATCAAACTTGTCACTGGAAGATGCTAGGTCCAATCCTTGTCAGGTTTTGCATTTCTCTGCTTGGATTCTGGCTCCACAGACATAATCTAGTTTCCCCAAAGCTTTTTCCTGCTGTGTGTTTGCCTCAGGCTTAAATGGGTTGCTAGGGCTTAGGATTGCAAAAATCAGATCGGATGCTCCTATCTTTGTTTTCAACAACAGGGACAAACTTTGCCCTTTGAAGTGCCTTCAGGGCAGTGAGTAATGAATGTTTATGGGAATAGAGGCTAGCTCTGATAATAACCTGCCCGACCTTGCTGGGGAGAATCCCTTCTGCCCTTGAAAGGCAGGAGTGGGTCTCTGTAACTGCCTTCAAGGCCTTTCTCAGCAGAGGGCATGGGGAGATGGTGCAAGTAGGGGAGCTTCTTCTCTGCCTACCTGCTCTGAAGGTGCAGAGATGCAGACTCTGGTGAGCTTGCTTGCTTGCTGCTCACATTCTGATGTGAGTACAGGCCTGAGAGTCCACAGCCTGTTAGCCATACAGAAGCTTACCTTAGACCAGGTAAATTTCCCTGTACAGCTAGGAAAACCTGCACTCTCCTACGGTGCCACTACCCCGTGGTGCATGCTGTCTGACGTGCTCCTAGCTGGTGCCCATCTTGCTGCTTCTGCTGCTCCCCTGCTCCACTGAATACTGTCAGTCTCCTGGCATCAGTGAGATGCTGTTGCTTCTGCAGTGAATAGCCTTGTGTCCATCCCTGCAAACAGGGCACTCAAGGCCTCCAGCTTCTGGACACGGGCTCTCCCCTACAAGCCTGAGGGCTGGTGATAGCCCAATTCCTGCCTCCACATTCACTGTGCTTTTTCTGCAGAAGAAGCAGGGAAAGCCTTAGGTGACTGCCAAGGGTTCACCGGTGCTGGAAGCAACAGAGTGCTTGATGAGAGAAGAAAAACCCAGTATGGGCTTCCTGCTAATCTCTGAAGGCAGGGCTGCCATCTCATCACTCTGTTACCCCTCTGTTGCATTTTCAGGTGTATAGGTTTGTGCTTTCATTAAGGAAAAAAGTTAGGTTGTTTTAAGAGTGACCTGTCCTGGGGTGGGCGGTTACACTATAGAATTGTCCTAGGTACCTGCCCTTGAGGGATGGGCTAGGTCAGAAGATAAAAGGGGCGAGTGATCTTCACCCTGCCTCTTTTTGCTGAGGGCTCCTAGCCCAGGGTGGAGAGGTGGAAGACAGGCCTGCCACGACCTGACCCCAGCCCTGGCCTGGACCCCGTCACCACTCTGCTGCGGAGAGGGATGAGGCGGCTCTGCATGGCCCTGGCTTCAACCCAGCCCAGTCCGGAGCTGGCACCGCGGAGTAGAGGAGCAAGACCTTAGTGCTAATCTACCATCCCACCCACCACAGGGCAGCCGTTCAGCGACTCGTGGTGAGCTGAAAGAATTCCTCCCTTTCCCCCTGGAGCTGAGACAGGAGAAGAAAGGAGAGGGGAGGGTCATGGAACCCTCTTGGCCACATTTGCGGAGTGTGGGGGGGCCCCTGCTGAGGCGGCCATGCAGTCGGTCTCCATCTTGAGTCCCACATGTGGCTGGGGCCATGCGGTGGCCGCTGCCGCCACCCTCTTAGAGAGCACTGATCAGCAGGAAAAGAGACTGTCTGTCATTTCTGCCACTGAGGAAAACTGAGGATGCCCAAGTATTGGGGAGAATTCCTTCCTGCTTAGCTGAAGAAAGCAGAAGGACTCAAGAATACTTAAACCTTGGGCATGAAAGACAGAGTCCAGGTTCTTTGTTTGAAAGCACATCTCCTGCATCGAGGGATGCAGTTCAGGTCCTGAGGAATCAGACCTGCCCAATGAGTGTTGAGCTGGAGAAGCTATGCTGAAGAATTGAAGAATCCACCAGTCTGGACAGCCGAGGGTGCCGCTGTTTGCAGGCAAGGTTGACACATGAGGGTGGTGGTACTAATCTCTACTCGACTGCCATGTTCTATTCCCAGGTCTCTAATGTGATAGAACCCCAAGGACCGATACAATAGAATCTCCCATTGTATTTTTCAGAGACTATGTGGTGGCATTTGTGACACAGTTTCCAGTTTGTGTGCCCTAACTTGCTTAACCTCTTCTTCTGCTTTTCTGTATACAGTTATAGAGTTAATAAACCCTTCCCCATTTTCTCTAAGCTATCCGTTGTCTGGCAAATTTCATCTGAGATCTCATCGAGACCTAACTGCTTTCTTTTCTTTTCCTTTAATTGTGGTCTTCAGCCCACCACAAAATTGGTGCTGAAAACCCGGGAGCAAAGCAGTTTCTTAGTTTTAACCTGCTTCACCCTCAGACTCTTCCACCTGCACTGAATTATTGAGGCTGGAAAAGACCTCTGAGATCATCAAGTCCAGATGGGTATTCCAGCATATCTCTGCATCTTCAGAGGCACTTGGGATGTTCCCATGGAAGCAGAAACTTTTGCATCTGGAAGCAACTTCTCACTCTGCCCAAGGTCTCCCTGCCAGCAGAAAGGTAAGGATCAGTTTCACAGTCATTTCACATGTTTGTTTCCCACTAGAACCCTGGGATTTAAATTTAGGATTCCCTTCAGGTGCCTTGCTTTCCCTTCCCATCTCCACAGGACAATGTCACACTGCGCCAGTAGCTAAGGCAAGATCTGTGACAACAGGCAACAGAGCTGGTGACCTCTCATGGAGTCCCAGGCACAAAGAAGTTAATCAGATAATCAGAGCTGACACATGAATAAAATATTACCCTCCAAAAATCCTCCCCTTGTCATCTTCCTGCACATCTCAGTGCTCTTTGTGGTTTTCTGCCACCACACACTGCTTGAGCACAGCAGCCTCTGTAGCTCAGCACACTTCTTCTGGTATGGTTTGTCCTTTTTTCTTCTTGCTTAGCCCTCCCTTATTGAATCTGATTGACTCTGAGGCCATTGATTTTTAAATAAGGTCTTGGGGGAAGGTCTGGCGGGTTTTGCTCTGGTTTTGTACAGCAGGCTTTAAGTCCTAGTTGGGAGCCACTGAGCATTGCTGCTGCACTAAATGATGGTCAGTGATAGGAACGCAGTCACCACTTAATACCCCAAATTGCTGCTTTTATGTGGGCAGAGCCTGGCTTTTGGCCAGATCTCTGTGCTCCTGGCAGAATTATTCATTACCTTGTTTTAGCAAATGTATTTTCATCTGCTAGTTTAAATCTGATTTCTAGTACTCTGTGTGGTTCTCATAGCTGAGGAATTTCCTGCCCTTTATCCGCCTGTTTTATTCCAATCAAGGCTAGAATCAATAGACTTAAATAAATAAAGCCATTGGGCTTGCTAGTACCTCCTGCTGTGTCAGCAGCAGAAGTGAAGCCAAGTGACCAAGGATTAGTTAAGCTCTTTTCTTCTTCTTCAAGTAAATCTGCTGTTGTTGAGGCGTGCTAGACTGGCCTGGGAGATGGCATTTCTCTGCTTGACCGCAGCAGTGAGACTCTACGCCCTGGCTGGCAGACACAGGCGCGTGCCTTGGCTTCAGTGGTGGCACGAACACGGGTGCCAGTCCTGGTCTGTCACCACCTCTAAGGTCTGGCTTAAGGTTTGGCTTGGGCATGTTTTTCAGGCATGAATGCTTTGTGGTGGGGATGTTCTGCCACAGAGCTCAAGAGGACACAGGCTACAGAGGCAGCCCCGTGCTTGAAGTGCTCTCCAGGTGTCATTTCCACCTTTTGCTCTTCCCTGGCAGACGTGCCTTTCCAGTCTGGTTCTTCTGAGAGTATGTGGCAGAGACTTCTTCATAGAATCATTAGGGGTTGGAAACCACAGCTCCTGTCTGTCCTGCAGAGGTAGATGCTGGCAGGAGAATCCTCCACCAGGGTTCACCATCCCTTTCTTCTGGGCCAGGGGAAAAGGTGAAGGTGTCACGAAATGAAGTCTTCTCTTCCCTCCCTAATGCCAGGAGTTACCCTCCAAGCACTTAGCTGAAGAAGCAAGAAACAGATTTGGGATTTATAGCCCAAACCTTATGGTTTCTTCATCCCTGCTCTTGTGCATGGGGCATGGGGAAACAGAGGTCATGCTGGTGAACAAGAGGACCTCGATTCAATGCACTGCCATGCCTCAGACAGGGAAGACCGCAGTGCAGAGGAAGACTGGTCTCCTGCCTTCCTGGACACAGCCCCCAGTTCTCCACAGAGCCCAGTAGCTCAGCTTTGCATTCATACGAAGAAGAGCAATGGTGCTCTTGGGCCACTGTCTGGTAGCAGCTTCCAAAGCACAGTGTGAGCCCTGCTCCAGGAGCCCTCCCTTGACTCGGGGCAGCCATTCAGAAACGTCTCTGTGCAGTAGCTGCGATAACACATCTAGGGATGGAAGGAAACTTCCTTTCCACAATTTTTAGTTCATGCCATGTCTTGGGGGCTGGTTTTCTTTTTTTCTTTCGAAAGGAAAGTTATTTTGAACTAAATTTAAAATCTTGGTGACAAACATCAAACTTTTTCATTCCTCCCCCTGCCATTTGCTGCTTAGTTTTGTGAGGAAAAACTGTTTCATAAAAACACATCCCACTTTTTTCTTCCCTTAGCGTCTCCCCAGCTCCGGCTGCAGCTCACTCTGCGGGAGCAAGTGGGATGTGTTACAACCCAGTGGTTTAGCACAGGCAGGGGAATGGAAGTGCAATGACTTCCCTCCTTCTTGTCAATAATTGCAGGCCCTGGAGAGGAAGGCGATGGGGCATGCAGTGTCGGGCTCTTGGCAGAGGTGAGCGGGGTGCCACGTCTCTGCTGGGATCTTGCAATTCTCTGCCATGACAGTGGGTGAGGTTTCCAGAGCCTGACATCCCTCTGTCTCTCTGGGCTGGGTTGGGATGGCCTCACATGCCCAGAGTGGTGAGGACACCGTGCTGGGAGTCATGCTGTCTTTGGCAGGGTTGCCCAGGGTGTTCCTCTGAAGGTGAGCACAGGTATAGCAAGCTGTGCCCCAAGCTGGAGCAATGCAACGGAGCGGAAAGGAGACGGGCTCTGTTTGCACACAGATACCTGTGCAGCCAGCAGCATTAGTGAGAGAAAACAGAGAAGGACGTGACAGTTACACTGGGTCTTCATTAAATATTAAATGGAGTGAAGTTTTCAAGAGTGTGCCTGGGCTGTTTTCAATTGTCAGTCTGACAGCAGAAGAGAGAATCCAAGTGAGTGACCCCTGGGTCTGGAGGTGCAGAGCATCCTGCTCAGGAGCCCTGAAAACAGGTGCTGTTGTGTGTTGTGCTCCTCTTGCTTCACCCAGAGGGACCAGCATCCCACTGAGCTGTCCCACCACTGGTCCAGCCCAAAGACAAGAGTTCAGCTCTTGCAGGCATCTCCAGTTCAAGGGAGGGAGACAACTGAGGTCCTAGGGCCAGAACATTGCTGGAATGGTGATTTCAAGCAGCAGGTGCCCCTTTCTGCCAGGTTTAGTGGGAGAAATTTCCTGTGTGTGGAAAATACTAAACAACAGTTGTAGCCCCTCTTGTGCGACTCCTTTCCTCTGCTTTCCCACCTCACAGGAGAGGGGAAGCCATGACCCAGCCTGGGCACTGTCCTCTCATCCCTCCCCATCTCTACCATTCCCCACCAAGTCCTCTTGCCTTTCCTTGCCCAGGGGCTTAGCAGGGCGGCAAGGGGAATTCTCCTAACTTGGGTTGGGTTAATAAGTTAAAATGCAGAGCCTTAATCCCTGCTGCTAAATCAGAATGTAATTCAGCTTATAACCGCAGCCCAATCCATGTGAATTACAATCACTTTAAATACAGCCAGGGCTAGCCGGGATTTAGCATCTTCCCAAGAGATCCTGAAAACGGAAACTGGGACACTGCGCTGCTCCCGGTGAACCTGCCGTCAGAGGGAGCCAAGGCAGTGGGGCAGGGGGGGTTTGTTACCTCCTGGGCTCCATGGGGAGGGAGATCCTTGAGGGCAACCCTGCAACAGCAAGAGGATGTGTATGAGACTTGGGCAAGAGCTTATCTCCCCAGGGAGGGGGATAGAGGCTGCTGGCAAACCCACAGCACTTTTATCTTTAATTTAGGGTGTTTATCTCTAGAGATTCTTCAAGCTTTAAAACAAACGTAAGGAGATCTTTGTTTCCCTAGCAGCATCTGGCCTCTGAAGGCAGGCATGTGCAGTCCAACAGCAGGACTAGCAGCAAGGGCTGTGGTCTCTTCAGCTCGGAGAGGAGGAGACTGAGGGGTGACCTCAGTAACGTCTATGAATATGTGAGGGGTGGGTGTCAGGAGGATGGAGCCAGGCTCTGCTCAGTGTCATCTGGTGATAGGACAAGGGGCAATGGGTGTAAGCTGGAACATAGGAGGTTCCACATCAGTATGAGAAGGAACTTCCTCAAGTGAGGGTGACAGAGCACTGGAACAGGCCACCCAGTGGGGGTTCTGGAGTCTCCTCTGGAGACGTTTAAAACCTGCCTGGACGTGTTCCTGCATGACTTGGTCTAGGTGATCCTGCTGTGGCTGGGGGATTGGACTAGATGATTTTTCGAGGTCCCTTCCAGTCCCTAATGTTCTGTGATTCCATGATTCTGTGATACTATTTTTAGGACAAGTACAGGGAGACGAAATAATAGCGGACCTTGCACACTGTTTTGGCTTCGAGCTGTGTTCCCTTCAGTTCACAGATGAGCTGCTTCTCAAGGTGATTCACATCTCTACTCAAGCTGGTGGGAAGGTTTCACAGTGCTTCCAAACTGCCTCTGTCCCCATCACAGCCTACTTTACCTCCACTTTAGTGCTTTTTAACAGGTGGTAACCTCAACAGAAAATTCACTAGCAGACTTATGTGTCTTTGCATGTACAATACAAAGTGGGTTTAGGAGGATAGTATACAAACTAAGAACAGTACAGGTTATTAATTTTGAAAATAATTAGTGGACAAGAATAATTAGTTCTCATACACTGGAAAGCAGAAAAAAATTGTCATCATTCCCCAATGACTTGGATTCAAGTCAGCTGCTGCTCTCCCACATTTCAATAGGCTTCCTGATGCATATGTATGAATCTTCGCAGCTTCCTGCAAGCTTCAGTAATTATTTCATCAAGGCATCAACTTCAGTGTCAGGTGTAATTGGAATCATGCACAGTACACCTCCAGCCGCCGGTTAGACTAGGTGTCCTTGGATCGCCTCTTCCTGCTGCCTGAACTGGGGCAGTTTCCACGTGTAGCTGACTGCAGTAAATAAATCTATAAAATGTGCCTTTTCCTTCCAGACGCCTCTGAGTGTAATCAAAAGTTTATGTACGTACATGCTGGTACTCTTTGGGCAAAACTGATTTCAACCTTAAAGTCAATACTTAAAACAAATTAGAGGAACTGAGTGCCAAAAGTACAATCTTTACCCTTCCAAGGGGAAAAAAATGACCCCAAACCAAAATCAACCCTGAAAGCCATGCTCTATATTAAACTTAATGTTCCAATCTTAAAGTTGATGCCTAAAATAGATCAGCTAAAAGTACTTCTCTTCAGCACAAGCTGAAGTTCAGCCTTGGCCTTAGGTAAGTGGGAGTTTTCAGTCGTAACGGAACACTGAAAAACAGGAGGAATAGGACAAGAGACAAGTTTCCTATTGACTGTTCTCTTGGGAAGAAAGCAGGAGTTAGACAACAACTGGAAGAAAAACTAATGCAATCCTGCCCTGAAAACATCACCATAGGCTGTTGGTTCTCTTCTTACATCCAGTTATGAGATCACTGGAAAAGCCATCAGGGTTTTTATCACCATCATTGAAATAAGTTCTAGCCCTACTGCCAATACCATCAAACTGCACGGATGAGTGGGACAGCTCTGTCCCAGGTCCCAGGTGGCACTCAAGCACTATATTTTTGCCAAAAGCCATAGCAGTGACGATGATAAATAATTAACGCTCCGTCTCCTTCCCATCTCCCTGGTTGCATGTCCTACAGTCATTTATTAGAACACTGCAGTCTCACATTTATTCAAGTACCTATTGCTTAGAGACTTGAGAAAATAGAAAAAAAATTGCTCGTCATCAGGATACAGTCACCTTTATAGAATCATTTGTTGTATTTATAGAAATGTTATCCACTTCAACACTTCTTCATATAAGTTTATATGCTAAAGATTCTGTAGTATTTATAGCTGAAGGAAATAAGGAACTTCAAATAAACATGACATGCATATCTGTCTCCTAATCAATTAGTTCAGATATAAGTTGGTTTTTTGCCATTGCGTTTATTTAATTGAACTATTAATGCATTTATTAATCTCGAGCCTTGTATTCTTTCACTGGCTAGATGAGTACATTTCATATCATCCTTTGTTCTGGCATTTGTACATCACTCTCCTCATCACATACCTACAAGTGTGTTCTTCCTTCATGAGAGAGCCAGAAGGGCTTTGTTTCTGACGTAAATGTTTAGGTTCATTATTCCAACTCCCACATATGAGTAAAACAATAAATAATGAATAATATTGAGATCCCCTAATTATTCTGCTTAGGTAGTTGGCATCCTGATGACTCAGTTAAAAGAGGCTTTTTCATTTGTTTGCAAAAATAAAGCCAACATGTCAAGGTTTAGCCCTGTGAAGATGACATGGTTTTTAATTTGTTCTACTCTTCTGAGTAGATTAAGCTGCTGTTTGTTTGTTTTTTAGCCTTGTTTCATGAGAAATAAGGTTAATAAGATTGTGTTATCTCACTATCTCTCACTTCCTCTTCTCTCACTTTGTCTTTTTTTGTTATCCAATTTAGGCAGAGGCTTCAAAGTTTATGAAGTCTTACAAAATTTTGTAGTAATCAGGGATCCTGAGTGAAAAGAACAGAAGATGTGAGCATGACTTAGCTCTAGTTAAGAGCAGCCACCTGGACAGCGCAAGCAGTCAATGGGTCTGTAGTCCTCCCTCTTGCCTGTACTGTATTTTGCCCAAACTGTAAGCCCCAAGAGGTACGTGGGGAAGACACATAGGGTCAGGCAGGGATACAGTGGTGTGAGAGCACAGGGAACAAAATACTATTGGGAGCAGTGGGGGTAACTGTGAGGCAGACACTACAAAGAGCTAAGTAGAGTAAGATGGGAGTTATAAATATCGAGAGAAGCTCTTGAGGTGAGCACGTATGATGAAGGATATACAAGAGAAGTCCACATGAAACAAGGTTTCCTTAGCTGCACTTTTCATGGATAAACTCACTTGCTCTTACGCTTAACTCGTATTATTTTGTCCATTTTCCTTCTTTGGCACAAGTCACAGAGCACTACTTACATCCCCAGCCACTAATCTCTGTGAGTGGCATGCATTTGTTGCTTTCCAGCCCCACATTCACCCTTTTAGACACTCTCCATCTAGCCTGGATTCTTTTTATAATTTCTTACTTGTGATCATAACGTTCTGAAGTGAAAAGCTATAGAAGGAAAGTATATGCTGCAGTTTTTTTATTACCTTCCATTTACCAAAAGTCTTTTTTCTTGGGTGCAAATGCTTTATGTTACTGTTAGTTTTCCTCGTGTTTATTTCAACTCCCCATTTCTTGCTTGCTGCATAAAGATAATTTATTAACCTCTTTTCTGTAGCTGCTAGGTACTCAAGAAGTGCGGTGTCATGTGCAAACCGCATAGGTACTTCTCGTTTATTCTCTGTAATCTTCCTGAGTAACAGCTCTCTGAAAACAGAAAAAGGAGGTGGGTACACTTACACTAGCAAATGAGTTGGTCTTAAAAAATAGTTGGGGAGCTAAGCTCTACTTTAGCCCCAAATTAATGAGCTTCATGTGGCTACTGCTCGATGGTATGTGGCTCAAATTAGACAATTCTATCATTAAAATTTACAAATCTCTACGTTTCTATGTCTCATTTGTTCTCGTAATGCTTCCTAACATTTCCAGTTAGTAAGCACCTTCTCATCTATCAAATACCCCAAAACTAAGGTAAATGATTCTGCATGACCTTCAATAGTTCTCTGTCAGTTTTGTCCAGTCTTACAGATGTTGCTTCTCTAGAGCTCTCGGTAGGTTAGGAATTATGGGTGCCTAGGGATGCCAAGCTGAGCATTCAATATCTTTTGTAATTAGCTAGCTTACAGGAGTAAGATATTTATCACTCACAGGGAACAGGTTTGTTGATTGGTTTTTGGAGGTTTTTTAATGTGGATTCATTATACTGATAAAAACAGTGGATGTATATGATTTATTTAGGGATTTGTCCAATTTCTTTGTAACCACTGCTCTCTGTAGCTCCCACTGTATGCTTTCTCCTGCCACCCAGTTTCTCTCTGACCATGTTCTCTTTGACTCAGCTCTGGTGCAGCACAGCTGCATAACTTCTAAGAAAACAGCTGTGAGAAGGGCTGTAGAGAGGTGAGGGTAAAATTGCAGGCAGAAGTAATGCTGTTGAGAGGTAGTGGAAGTAATGATGTTTCAAGAGGAAAAACATCATTGTGGAAAGATGGGAAAAAGGTTAACGAAAAACTTTAGAGGGTGGTCACGCTAGTTAAGCTACTAGTTGTGAAGCCTCAGCTCATTAGGTCAAAATTGTCAGTGCCATCAGGAGTGTGTAGACAAGGATAACCCTGTGACACTGAAGACCTGCTTCAAGTAGCTGCAAAGACCAGACCTATCCCTACCTACCTGAGCCTTCCTGTCCAGCAGAAGCTCTCAGGATGCTTCTTTGGACTGGGTGGGAAGTATATCTATGCTTAGCCTTACAGCTGGTTAAATACCATCTACCTGCTTCTGTCAGTTTGCCATTAAATACCTGCTTGTGCTTTGAGGATATTTGTTCATTTTGCTTGCAGAATCCCTTGTACCCTGGTAAGGATGCTGGAACGGAGCCTTCATTCTAGTTTTCCCTTTTGTCATGATCTTAATAAATGCTTACAGAGACAGACCTTCACAACTATCAGCAAAAAGACAAAAATGGCAACAAGAGCCACGTTTTGTGCTCCTAACACTTGGAAGCAAATCGCAGCCACAAAAACAACATAGCCTTGCATGGGCACATGGGTTATTAGCTCCTGATTAGATGTCATTGCTGAATCGGAGGCTCTATTGCTTAGTAATGAGGGTCATTTTTGGCAAATATTTTCATTATTAAGTGTATTATTGCAGCATTTTTGTTAATGTTGAATACTAAGTAGCCATGAAAGGATTTAAAATCTTACTGTTACAGAATCATTGGCTCCTCTGTATTCGTTCTAGTGTTCAGGGTTTTAAATATGTCTTTAACTCCAAGCGCTAAGAATTTGCCTCCCTCAAACTCCTATTTAATTACTTCAGCCAAAGGGTTTAGGAAAACCACCAAATATCAGTGAGTCAAATAAAAACGGCACAGCTGACAAAATTGCTGTCTCCTTAAACCACGTACAGTGAAAGATCTTATTGTACATTTGAAGAGCAAAATACCCTGAAGCAGTTAGGATTTAAATAAGTGAAACAACCAAACGGATTGAAGATAGGAAAATATTCTCACAGTGTCTCAGCTGTAGATTCCTGACAGACTCACCCGGGGAGACTTTATAGATTTAAACACAGAAATCAGCTCTTTTGCAGTTTGGAGGACGAGAGTTTGCAGCAGATTTCAGGTCATACGTAAAACAAATATCTCTCACTCTGATAAATGTTGCTCTCTGGGCAAACCTAAATCCCATTCTGAGGCTGTTAACTCCAGAGTAAGAATAGGATTCTTAGGTTATTGAAGTTAAGAGGAAGATGTTTGCAGGATTGTTTGAAAAACTCCCCACATTTCCGTGAGTGGTGTAAATAAGATTGCATCTCACAGTAGCCACATCTTTTATCGGTATATTCCCTGCCAATATCCTTCTAACATCTTGAGACACGGCAATAAATCCTACGTAGGAACATAGAGGTTAGTTCATAACCCAAAAGGAGAGATGGAAAATTAAACCCCAAAACATTGTTGCTGGGGTTTTTTTTTTAAGCAGACAAAATGGATAGAAGTTTTTCCACCTCAACAGTTAAATCTATACCCTAGACCTTCTTTCACTTGGAAAGCAAAACGAACATGAACAAGTTCTGATGATCTCCTCCTTGGAACCAGTCAAACGAAAATGCTGCCCTTTATTTGAAGCTGGCATGGCATTTGCCTGATGAGCTAAAACATTTCATTTAGTCTTGTCCCTTAGGGATCTTCTGTCCCAACAGCATCGTTGTTATTTTTTTTTTTAAATTTTGGTATTCTAGGCTTTTACTTGGTCAAAAAAAGAGCAAGTTGCTGGAAAACAAAAAGGAAGGGTATAGGCAGATAATTAGGTATGTATGCATATAGAAACTAATTTGCAGAAGAAATAAAGTGCATCTGTTACATTAGAATCTAATAGCTTTAACAAGATTTTCATGTGTTATCTGATTTCTGCAGAATTCTGTGCAGTGTATAAACAAAAAGCCTTTAGGAAAAGCTTATAAATATCTTCTTAGATTTTTTTTCACATACAACGTAGCTGCTTTCTGTTATAAGTTTGGATCCACCATTGACTATCTAACAGTGATAGTGAAACTCCACTCCTTTCCCATCGCTACAAAGGACAGACCTCTTCCTGCAGCGTCCTAAGCCAGGAAATGATATCGAATGATGTTCCCATTTATCGTCTTTTTCCACCTACGCTTTTAAAGCAGGATTAAAAACTTAAACTACTACTAAAAATAATAACAAAAAGTGAATTAATATATGTCCCAAAATGTTCTATGTGTTTTCTTTGTGAATAAGATTGGTTTCTGTTTAGGTACTACTGACTTTATACTGATTTCTACTACTATCTCTCCTAAGTATGCTTTTTGTTTGCTTCCTCAATTACTTTCATTGAAGAAATAAAGAACTTGGGTCTGTTTCAGTATATTAACACTGAACCACCCCATTCAATTAGACAAATAGCCAAAGAAATAGCCAAGTTGTATTTCCAATAATCTGCATTAACTCCTGTTGGCTCTGGGAATTTCTGCAGCAGTGCTCCAATGGGCAGTACAAGACAGAAGGAAATTGTGTAATGTCAGGGAGATCCCTGAGCCAAACAGAATTACAGAACATTAGGGATTGGAAGGGACCTCGAAACATCATCCAGTCCAATCTCCCCACCACAGCAGGGTCAGCCAGATCAAGTCACACAGGAACATGTCCAGGCTGGTTTTAAACGTCTCCAGAGAAGGAGACTCCACAACTACCCTGGGCAGCCCATTCCAGTGCTCTGTCACCCTCACTGGGAAGAAGTTCCTTCTCATATTGATGTGGAACCTCCTATATTCCAGCTCACACTCATTGCCCCTTGTCCTATCATTGGATGCCACTGAGCAGAGCCTGGCTCCATCCTCCTGACACTTGCCCTTTCCATACTTATAAATATTAATGAGGTCACCCCTCAGTCGTCTTTTTTCTAAGCTAAAGAGACCCAGCTCCCTCAGCCCTCCCTCATCAGGGAGATTTTCCGCTACCTTCATTCTCTTTGTGGCTCTGTGCTGGACTGTCTCAAGCAGTTCTGTCCCCTTCTGGACCTAAGGGGCCCAGAACTGGACAGAATATTCCAGACGTGATCTCACCAGGGCAGAGTAGGGGGGGACGAGAACCTCTCTTGGTCTGCTAACCACCCCCATCTGATCCACCCCAGGATACCATTGCTCTTGTAGACATGAGGCTAATATGTAGGCTCTTCTGTTGCCTAGTCAGAGTGTGTGAGGGTTTACACATGCTTCAGTGCTTTGCAAAATATGTACTGGCCCTGATGCTGTCTTAGAGAAGCATATAAAGAGGCTTTAAAGGCAGTCGGAGGTTGAAGGACACACCACAATGTTCAGGCTACAGAAATTAGTGTCTAGTTTCAGCCCAAATTTTATTTTCAATCCCCTAATTATGTCCTGCAAAATTTCAGCCCGCTCGTTTTGTTTGAATCCAGAGAGGTTTTAGGTGGTGTGGTGACCTTCTGCAAATGAAGTCTTTGCATTGATGATTTTGATTCCACTTCTTTAAAATTTGTTTACCTCTGTTATCAGGGGTAAATGGTAGAATATTCACCTGACTAGAAGAAATATAATTCGAAAGCATTGATCAGCGGGCTTTACCAGAGTTTGCTTTTACATTTTACTTGTTGACCATGTGTTTCCTTCAGGGTCCCATAATAATCTGTGCCAGTAGTTAAAATGACATTTTTCCATCCATTCTTCATTCTGTTCAGAATTACTGGTCTTTCAGTTGTAAACAAAGGGTGATTTATCATTACAGCTAAAAGGAGTGGAATTAGCCTGTCATAAATTCAAGGTAATCCGTTTTCCCATTACTAGCTTTGGTTCAACAGCTAATGAAGGCAGAAGCCGGTACGTTAGAGAATTATTGTAGGGTGACATTTTAATGAGAACATAACTTTTGGGGAACTAAAAAAGGATATGCAGCCACAGACCCCACTAGGACGCTGAAGGCTGACCCTGCTTTCTTTCATCTGAGGCACATAATTGCCAGAATGGTTTTATGTAAATGCATCTCACATAGGCTCTGCTTCCCATGCATAAAGAGCAGGACAGCCCAGTTCGTTAAACAGAAAGAAACGGATGTCCCTGTTCAGTCCAGACATGACTGCAAACCAGTATTTCAACTGTTAGGAAAAACACTCTGTACTTGAGGGTGGATCTCATGTATTATATTTTTTTATGACCAAATGATTCATTAAGAACATTTCTGAGCTATACCCTTGAGTTAGAAAAAATGCTTGTTTATGCATCTGTACGGATTCAAGTGTACATTGACACATGTTATTCCTACTGCTAGGTGTGTGCTATGTGCATAAACGTAAGTCCTTAATACCCTTGCTGTGTCTTATTTATTCAGACACTGGATTTTCCTTCTGTTTCCGACATTAAATACCACACAGCTTAAATAAAATAGGGTTTTTAAATGTCTATATTTTTTATTTCTAGCCATTAAGTTGACAATATCCTTCTTCATATTGTGTGCTTGTGAAAGTATTGCACAATTCATAGTACTTCCAGACAGCAGTTACCTTCTGCTATCAAAGCCCAGCACAATTCTGTAATTAATCTCTGTTATAAAAGCACATGCACTGTTCTGAGGAATAGTAAAAAAAGAAAAGGACATGAAGAGAGAAGCTTGGATCCAAAAGCAGTGTAAAACAGTCTGTTTCCCGGTGTCAGAACCCCTGGGGAAGATGTGCCTCTGACCCTTGAGTGCCTGGAGGGATATTATTGTGAGCCTGGGAGGGACACTGCTGTTTGCTGTCCAATTTGTCCAGCCAGCTGAGGGATATAGATCAGCAGTGTTCTGCTGGATTTGGGTAGCATCACCATTTCCTTTCCAAATCAAGAGTTTCTAATTTGCAAATTCAAGGGCTAAAATGTAAGTTTGAATTAGTGGTTAAAAAATGAACCATGCTGTATCGCTACTTGTCAGGGTTACTGGGCAGTGAAATATGGAAACCCACCCAGGCTGGCACTGGAGCCCCATTTTACTGTCCTCAGTCCAGTGAAACCTCCTGTGCTGACACATATTGAACCCTGTTAATCCAGAGGGCCAGCTGCTTTCCACCAGCAGACAAGCAGAAAGCAGATGCTGTGGGGCCAAGAGCCCTGCTTAGTGAACACAGGCTGGGATAGCTGCATGAGGTGTGAGGCACTGAGAGGTCCAGCTCTGCACGTCACTTAGACCGCTAGTATGTCATGATTTCTTGCAGTATCAGCTGACCAGGCTCAAAGACCCAGGGGGCCCCTGTGCAAGCGTGCATATTATGGCTGTCCTCCTGAACAAGAAGATATGCTTTTGTTTCAGGAAATAGAGGCCAAGAGCTCTACGCTTTGTTGACACATAGCATTGCTCCAAGAAGTGGTGTGTCCTTCCTCAAGCCCAGCTCTAGCAGAGCCAGACTTGGTGCAGATATGAGGTTGAAGCTGCAAGCTTAAGATTCAGAAATGGGTGATTATGCAGAAGTGATGGTGGGCTTGAGACCCAGCCCAGTGACTCTTCTTGTAATCATAGAATCATTAGGGATTGGAAGGGACCTCAAAAGATCATCTAGTCCAACCACCCTGCCACAGCAGGATCACCTAGACCAAGTCACACAGGAACACATCCAGGCGGATAATGGAGACATTTCAGCTGAGTTTAGTAAAAGCTACATCCCTTTGAAGGATGTTTTCAATATTTGCAATGTTTGAACAATTAGGCCAAGAGGGCAAACTGGACGTAAACCATGAAGAACGTTTGAAAATGTTTACTTCTAAGTGAAAGCTAGAACAGAAATGATTAGTGTGCTATAGTGCTGAAAATTAAGTTTAGAAAGTCTTGTTGACTCAGATGCGCCTGATTTGAAACAACAGCGTTAATCTTCAGGCTTCAAATTATAAGAAAGAAGAACAAGAACAAATGTCTTTGTGAACATTATATTCAAATGTGAGTAATTGAAGAAATGAGAACATTCTGTCCCTCAGTGGAACTGCACGAGCTTTATAGTATTTGCTCAGATTTAGATAACATAACAAACGGAATGCAGCTCACACTGCAGTTAGCGAGAAGCATTATTTTCAAAATCAGAAGGGCAATTACAAATGAAAAAAAGAATGAAATTACACAGTGCCGTTTTATTGTGGTATCAAAATAGAATCGATAAAGGGAAGTCAGAGTTTAAAAGAAAATCTGCATAGCTGTTATTTAGGTTGGCTGGATGTTTGTAAGGGTGCCTGACAGAAATGGAATTCCAGAAATGCTCTTCAAAACGTTATTTGCAAAATGCATTTCCCTGGACTGAGGTTTGTTCTATGGGTTTTGCATATAAAAAGACACTCTCTAAATTGATATGAACTTGTATGCTTTCCAAACAACCACACAGCAGCGAATAATAAATGTAAAAGCTCAGAAAGTCCTGCTCAGCCTTAGAGTCTAGGTCACAGACAAGGATGATTTTTTCCTACCATGTATTCTCTGGTGAATTATTCAACCTAGTTTTGAATTCTCAAGTGGTAACACTCACACCATTTTCCTTGTAAGGTAGCCTCAGAGTTCAGGTTCACTATGGAGAAAGGAAATGTCAGCAGATGTCTGATTTGTCGTGCAATGACAGGGGTTCCGAGATACACTATTTTGGGACACACATGCTCCATCACTTTCACTCCAAATTGTCAAGAGATTTAAGAAATAATCTTTAAAGGACCCATTATTTTCTTCATGCACTCTAACTGAGTGACTGGAGCATGCATATACCCTCCCTGATTCACCTTCAGAGCTGTAGCTGGGAAGGAAAGACTGTGTCCTTTCTGTGGGACACCAGGGGTAAATGTAGATTGCTGATCTTTTGATGCCCAGCAAGCAAGTTCTACTGCAGACATGCCTCTGACAGTTTATTAGGTCTTTCTTGCAGCTTCTTTGCTTCCTGACAGCCCCTGTGCCTTGAAGTTACAAGAAGTCCTTGAACCCTACAGCTGACTTTGTGCAGAAGGCTAGCGACTGTACTGCTGTCGCTGGGGAAGCTGAGGGTGAGGAAGATTATGCTGCTGTACAGCTATTGGGGCAAGAGAAACAATTTCAGTTTTACTTTTAATTAATAGCCTGCCATTCTAATTGGGAAAATCTGTGCACAGTCTCGAAATCCCTGTTCGTTTATGGAGAGTGCTTCAAGTGCAGGAACTCAGCCATGAGATCCTTTAGGTCCAATTTCACACTCTAGGAAGCTACAAGAACAAAACAGTTGCGACTGTGAAAGCCAGCCTCTGATCATAGATAAACTGAGGAAAAACAAATCAGGAAATCTAAACTGACAAAGTTGACCTTGTGAGACAATTCCTCACTCCACCATGAATCTTTATGAAGGAAGGTACCATCTACCTTAACTAAAGGGGTTAAAAATGTGAGTAGCAATTGTAATAAAAGAGAAATATTGACGTGTAGATAGCACTGGTGAGGTTTGGTTTTGAGTCCCTTACTTTCAGAAGAACACTGAGGTGCTGGTGTGTGTCCAAAGATGGGCAACAGAGCTGTGGCAAGGTCTAGAGAGCAAGTCCTCTGAGGGGCAGCTTGAAAGGAGTTTGTAGTCAAGCTGGTGTTAGTCTCTTCTCCCAAGTAACAAGTGATAGGAGAAGAGGTAATGACCCCAAGTTGTGCCAGGATTGTCAAGTAATAGAGAGGTGGAGCCCTCATCTCTGGAGTTATCTAAAAGGTCTTTAGATGCAGTGCTAAGGGACGTGATTTAGTGGTGACTTGGTAGTGCATGATGATCTTAAAGATCTCTTCCAACCAACATGATTCTGTGATTTCTCTTGGCTGCAGGATCAGCTAAGGTCAAAGAAACCCATTGTGAGCATAAAACAAAACCTGCCAACAGCCTGGCAGATTACAGTCTTTGATTGAAATAAACCCCAGGCTCCAGCAGGAGACTGAAGGAGCACTCAGAGGCATTTATACAGCTCATTGTCTCCAAGACGCAAGAGGTCCGTAAGACATCGGAACATGGTCCAAAGAACAAACATGTCAAAAAGTTCTTCAAACACATTCATTCCCGTATATGAAATAAGAACTTCAATGTGGGAAAATAGGATTAATAATCCTACTCACAGCTTAGTCCACATTTAATTTAGAGGTTAATAGATCAGTGGAGTGACATTTAGCAAAGGCGTGGTGTTCCCTGCCTTCGACTAATTGAGAAACAATCTTTAAAGTAAGACTTCTCTTGGTGTGTCTTACCATTTAATTTTTCTTAAAAACTGGTGAATGTTGAAATGTCTTTAGTCTTTCCTATCTAACATAGCAGCTACCTACTATAAGGAATCCCTTCACAGATTGCAGGGAAGCACTGGCCAAAATAAAACCGAGGAACTTCTCTACATAGTAGAGACTAAGGAGCATTCAAGAATAATTGGAAAACCAAGGTAAGGAACAACAGCCAATGCTTTACTGTTTTCATTTCCATCTGCGTGTCACTTGCACTAACATGGCTAGTGATAATCTTTGAAACTTAATATTAGTTCTTTGGGCACCAATTGACACCCGAGGTCAAGGAAACACGTGGTATTGCATATAGTCCTATCACTAGAATCCCTCATAAAAAGTCCCTCTCCAGCTTTTCTGTAGCCCCCTTCAGGTACTGGGAGGCTGCTATAAGGTCCCCCCCAGAGCATTCTCTCCCCAGGATGAATAGCTTAAATTCCCTCAGCCTGTCTTCATAGGAGAGGTGCTCCAGCCCTCTGATCATCCTTGTGGTCCTCTGAACTTGCTCCAACAGTTTCATGTCCCTCTTTTATCCAGAACTGGATGCAGCACTCCAGGTGAGGTCTCATGAGAACAGAGTAGAGGGGCAAAATCACCTCCCTTGACCTGCTGATGACATGGCTTTTGGTCCAGCTCAGGATGTGGTTGGCCTCCTGGACTGTACTCACACATTGCCATCTCATGTTGAGCTTCTCATCTACCAACACCCACAAGTCCTTCTCCTCAGAACTCTTCTCAATCCATTCGCCACCCAGCATGTATTTGTGCTTGGGGTTACTCCAACCCAGAGTAGCATGTTGCACTTGGTCTTGCTGAACATCATGCAGATTGCATCGGCCCAGTTTTTATGCCTGTCAAGGTCCCTCTGGATGGCCTTTGAGAGACCTGCATTCCACTAGATGTGAGCAAGCCTGGTACCCTCTAAACATCCCCATGATCAAAGAACCCAAAACTCCTCCGATGGCACTAGTTTCTAGGCTGTGTACCAATGAGGTGTGTTTTCCCGTTTCAGTATTTCTCCCTGCCTCTGAAGGGTTTGAGGGAAACACCATCTGGGCTCCTGATACTGGTCAGACCGTAAGAGATACCAGAAGTCAGGACCCAGGCAATGAGTCTCCTGGACAGAGGGGGTGTTCGATGGGTATCTGACAGTCATTGTGACAAAGGTCAAGAACTTCAAAGCTGAAAATTCAAAAACTATATAAAGATGCTGAAAGAAAGAGTTCATTGCCCTCAGCTTTGTCCCCTCTCCCGCTGCTAGCACCGTATTCTTCTACATGCTTCTGGCATCTGTCTGATGTTGGGAGAGGCTGTTTTAATTCAAGCCCCTAAGTGTCTTACTCAGAAAGTTTCCTATGCTGATTTAAGCACTTGTTTTTCCTTTGTTATCTAAAGGGAAAGTTAGCTGAACTCAAAGTGCATGACAAAAAGAGAAAATGAAGAATTTTAAAGAAAAGATGTTGTTACTGCTTACATAATACCTCCCATCTCGGGCTAAAGCAACTCTGTGACATCTTCCCAAACAAAATGTAGTGTCATTTCTTATCAGTACTTACATCTCCATGTGGCTTGAGGGGAGATACAATAAACCCTTTGAGTACTTGCTTCATTCTCAGCCTTCCAGCTGATGCATAGCACTGTGAAACTATCTGACAAGACAAGTTATTGTGTCACCCAGTTTGTGGCAAAGATATGATTCTATGATTCTATGATAACTTTATAGCTGCATTGAACTGTATATGTTAACCGAATACCAAGACGAAAAGGTGGCAGGAGGTAACACGACCACAGATGTAGTCACTTAATGCAAGAAAGCTCTGTGGCAGAACCTATATCACAGAATCTGATAGGAAAAGACCCCTGGGATCGTCAAGCCCAACATCTACCCTACCTTACAAGTTCAGCCCTAAAACCACATCCCTCAAAATGATCTTTAAACACATCCAGAGATGGCAACTCAACCACCTCGCTCAGAAGCCCATTCCAGTGCTTGACCACCCTTTCTGTGAAAAAAGTTTTCCTTATGTTAAGTCTAAACCTCCCCTATTGTAGCTTGAACCCATTCCCTCTTGTTCTACCACTAACTGCTTGTGAGAAGAGACCAGCACCAACCTCTCCACAACATCCTTTCAAGTAGTTGTAGAGTGATGAGTTCTCCTCTCAGCCTCCTCCTCTTCAAACTGAAGAGCCCCAGCTCTTTCAATCTTTCCTCATAAGCTTTATTCTCCAGGCCCTTCACCAGCTTAGTTGCCCTCATCTGCACATGCTCCAGCATCTCCACATCTCTCTTGTACTGAGTATCTACATTATTAAGTAGTGCAACCTGAGAGGAATGAATCTGCCAAACAAAGCTGTTGAGGCTGTGGACATGGTGTCTATCTGCATTGCAGGACCTTGTTCCAGCCTAGATCTAACCTTCCTGCTTGAACTGAATACCCATGAGTGGCTGGAGTACCTTAGATGCTCTGTTGAAATGCATCAGCCAACTTAGGCTCTGCTGGGAGGAGAGCTGCGTGTACATGGTGACTTAACTCCTCTCCATGATGTCAGTAGAGGCAGATAGGGACAAACAAGAAACTTCTTTCAAAACTGCACACCTGCTGCACAGACTGAAATGCTGCTATAGATGCAGCCCACATAGCGCGACCTGAAAAAAGGAGTTGCAATTCAAGTGATTTGACTCACTGGCCACAGGTGATCAACTAATTGTGTTTGCTCTGTTGATGAATGTTTGGAGTTTGTTGTGGTTTTGTTGTTCCATTTTGTGAGGGGTTTTGTTGCCTTTTTTAAAAAGCTTCTAGAATTAATATCTAAAGCAAGATAATTCTGTGAGATAAATTACTGTGGTATGAGCAGGGAATTCTTCTTGAGGCAAGAGATGTATTACTGTTTGCATATTTCCAGTGGAACGAGGAGAGATTTGCTTCACCGCAACTATTGATGATTGAGTGGTTTCATTCAGAGTATCTGTTAGAACAAAAAATGCCCAGTGAACTGTGAGATAAGGCAGCCTAAGGAATAAGTGCCCATGTTTTCTGCTTGACCTTCTTCCCATATTGTTTAGAAAAATGAGGATGGGGTACCAGAGTTTACAACTGCATAAATGGTTTATTGGGCCAAATTTCTGCCGTAGTTTTATAGAATCAGAGAAGGGTCTGAGATACTTTTGAAGTTGAAGGAATCAGGGTTCATTGTGCTGCTGCCCATTGTTATATTTTTAGCCATCTGAACCGTGCAAACACGGATGGGATAGAAGGAATCAGACTGAAATTACCATTGTGGAGGCAACAGATGGTTATGGGAACATTGAGTAAACTCCCATTTGTTGCTGACTGCAAAGTGGAAACTTGTCAGCAACAGCAAATTCTGATCACCTCTTGAAGTTTTAGGACCAATTTGACACTAATTTCAACCTGGACAATTAATTTCAACAGCAGAGGCACCCCCTGACTGAATGAATCAAGTTATAGATCTTACATATTCTAAAGATTCAGGTTATTAAAATGATGTTATTAAAATGATGTTACCTAACCGAGCTCGTGTTTGTACACAGATCCAGGTCTACAGACACCGGCACCAGCTGCTTTTAAGTTGCTTTTGGAGAAAGATTAGCCACAAGTCATGCTCAAGTTTCATGCTGCACATAGGCTGTTGCTGATGAACGCTTCTTCTTTAAAGTCTGGGCTAGGATTTGGAAATGAATGAGCATATGTTACTGTACAACAAACCCTGGGGAGCAGTTGTGTTTGGGACTCCTTCTGCTCCATGTGGGCTGTGTCGCTCTCTCTACACATGGATTTGGATTCTGTATGGTCACTCAGTTAAATTCAGCTGCCTTCTAATATGTGTTTATATTAAAATGCTTATCAGATCCCCTTCAAATAATTCCCTATTTCTTGAAAATCAAAATGCTTTCCATTCCTAACTAGCACCACAAACATATATAATGATAACTTTTAGTTGACCCCTCTCTACACACACATATGCCTAAGATTGTTTGCAACTGGATAAAATCCCCTGATTTTAATGAATCATTTTGAATCTATTGCCAAAATGATCACAGAATCACAGAATCACAGAACATTAGGGACGGGAAGGGACCTCGAAAGATCATCTAGCCCAATGCCCCTGCCAAAGCCAGATCACCTAGATCAAATCACATAGGAACATGTCCAGGTGGGTTTTAAATATCTCCAGAGAAGAAGACTTTGCAACCTCCTTGGGCAGTTGGTTCCAGTGCTCTGTCATTCTCACCATGAGGAAGTTCCTTCTCATATTTATGTGGAACTTCTTGTGTTCCAGCTTACACCCACTGTTCTTTGATCTGTCATTAGATGCCACTGAGCAGATCCTGGCTCTATCCTGACACCAACCCTTTCCATATTTATAAATATTAATGAGTCACCCCTCAGTCTCCTTTTTTTCCAAGCTCAAGAGACCCAGCTCTCTCAGCCTTTCCTCACCAGTGAGATGTTCCACTCTCTTCATCATTGTGGTTCTGAGCTGGACTCTCTCCAGCAGTTCTCTGTCCTTCTGGAACTGAGGGGTCCAGAACTGAACACAATATTCCAGATGCGGTCTCACCAGGGCAGATGGGAAGGAGTACTTCTCTCCATCCACTAACCACCCCTCTTCTAATCCAGCCCAGGATGCTGTTGCCCCTCTTGACTACAAGGGCACATTCCTAGCTCATGGTCATCCTGCTGTCCACCAGGACCCCCAGGTCCCTTTCTCCTACACTGCTCTCCAACAGGT
>JAOXOE010008443.1:0-24658 GCA_028565055.1 Phoeniculus purpureus
TGTTTTACCAGCCTATAACTTACAATCGTTATAGACTGGCAATCTATGAGGTCGGTAACCAGCCGACTAGGGATTAATCTATAAATTCATTGAGTGGCACAAGTGCTGACCCATGTAATTGTCTGAAAAGAATGCAACAACTTCTTCATTTTTTTGGCAACGTTGCATTTTGATTGTTGTGAATGTAAAGGTATTTTCACCACTACCAGTGGTTAAACGACTTGTAGATTCAGTGATACAGCCATGTGCCGATCTATAATGCCCTGCGCCTAGTTCGTTAATAATAGCTTGTTGCCAATCTGCATTAACTTCATAAATTGCGGCATCTTTTTTGGTCATCATGCCTTCGCTTTCTTTTTGCTTGTGCTCTCTAATTTGACCGCCTATCGGGGTTATTTGTGCTTTCTTATCATCACTGCCAATAATGCCAACAGCGTGATAGAGTTTTCTCGCTACCCAGTCATCACCAAGATAATCAATAACGCCTTCTACCGTCTCGAAACTTTTAGGCTCTTTAAAATCTTTTTCCATAAAATCAGGTAAGACATTAAATGTGTTTTTACCGCAGGTTGCTACCCCATCTTTCAAGGTGATCCACAAGTTTGTTTGTGCGCCACTGCTGTTTACGTTATTCATTACGAGTAAATCTGTGTGACCGTTTGCCAATAGGTTTAATGGTGTGGTTTTCATAATCTTTATCCCTTAAAAGTGGTTTGTTTATCAAGAGGGTATATCTCGTCTTGATGTGTTTATTATATGCGATATTACATCTATGAATTTCTATATAGAATAAGCGGTCAACTTGTTGGAAAAACCACTTGTCCATTTCCCTATTTTTAGTAGCTATGTCCAGCTGCTCCAGCAGGTTTTGGGTAACCTTATATTTTGTAAAGTACGATACAAAATATAAGGTATTGATGAAATATGAATAGCAACAAAAGTTTTATAGGCGTTTTACTAAAAACTCCGTATCCATCAGGTCGCCATTTCGAGCCACAAATCCATCAAGCTCTAGCACTATGTCGCTTAGCCAGTTTTCTACCTGATACTCATAATCATCTTCATCATCGCTGTAGTCCTCTGCGTTAAACTGACCGACATGAGTACGTGAAATGGCATCATCAAGCCAAATAACTTCATAGTAACCTTGTTCAAATGTAAGGTTGATCGGCGTATCTGTAACACGCTCTGTGTCTGCTATGATGTCACCTGCAATGGCTTTGGCTGCCCAATCTGGGTGGCTTTCTTTAAACCATCCTTCTAGCTTATCTGAGGTAGTTTCAATCATGTGGCCGTTTGCATTAATGGTTATTTTTTCGACTTTAGCTGGCATAATCTTTATCCCTTAATGGTTGGTTTTATCAAGAGAGCGTATCCCGTCTTGATGTGTCTATTATATGCGATTTAACACCTTACTAATTCTGCAACAGATAAACGGTATGGCTGGCAAGCAAACCCTGGCTCCACACCCCTATTTTTAGTAGTTAGACAGCTCATGGTGCTAAGTAAGAAATATGACCGCCATTAGCGGCCATATCGGTTACAGACAAAAAAAACTAGATGCTCTCTAGCATTTCAAATGATATTCGAGGGTCGTTAAGGTTGTTTAGGTCTTTAAATAAAGCATAGACAAACGCGCCTGACAAAGGTGTATCCCATAAATTGATACTTGTCTTGGAAAAGAAGGTTCGCATTACCTGCCAAGGGTCAATGTGCCAGTAATTATCAATATAACATTCCATGTGTTTGAATAGCGGATACTCTGTGGTGTCGTAAACTTCTTGGACGCTTGGTAATTGACTAATATCAACCACCACATAAAGCTCTTTTCTAGCAATGCTATATTTATCTTTAAGGATAACAAGCTCAAAGCCGTGTGCGTCTAAAAATGTCTGCTTCAAATAATCAAGCGGTGTGATATCAGCAGGGATATTATTTCGATTAAGATCAAGCGTCAGATGCATTGCGTTTATCATAATTAAGCTTCCTAAAATAGTGGGTTGGGTTTGTGAGTGAGTTTAAGCGCCTAAAAAACTAAGCAGCTCGGCCCGTAAACGACTATAAACACTTTCTACAAATTCTTGAGTGAAGCCAGTTGTCGGACGATTTTCACGTTCAAATTGTAGGCAGTCCTCAATCTCGTAGCTAAGGTTCTTTCTGCAAGGCCCATGAGGGAATGTGATGTATTCATCTACAGAATACAGGCCAGTATAAGCTGTATCATCACTCACACTTTCAATCTCTCTTAGAATATGATCATTATTGGCAATCAACCACCACTCAGTTTCTTCATCAAACTCATTGTTTAGGTTTATCTTGATGTTTAGGTCGCCGTTTTTAATAAAATCGACTAGCTTGTTGTGATCGGTTACGTCAATATCGCTGCTGCTACTAACTGCGATTAATTGTGCAGTAAGCACATAGCCTGCGTCATAGCAAAAAGTGGCCTCCAAGTCTGCGCTGAAAAACTGACTCTTTGACTTAGTTTTGTGTGTGGTACCAGTTCTTACTTCTCTAATGATAATTTCTTTTGTTTTAACGCCAAGGCCTAGTCCGTTTGGAATGTCCTTTGAAGTTGCAATATGAAGCGCTGGCGTGGCAGGTTTTTTCTCGCTAATCGTTGTCATGGTATGAATCCTATTGGAAGTAATCAGGCTTTAATCGTTGTCATGGTATGAATCCTATTGGAAGTAATCAGGCTTAGTGGGATAGCTAGCGACTATCCCATCTTGATGGGTTTATTGCTTATGCATAAGCAGACAACAGCATGTCGCCAAAGCTATCACGACTTGGTGTTAGTTTGCATATATCGGATTTAATGGCCTTTAATTCTTCATCTAGTTTTTGGCCTAAATCCTTGTCAATATAATCAAGGTTTTCGTCTAGGTTTTTTAAAACCTGCTGTCTTTTGCGTCTTACTTGTGTCCGTAGCTCATTTAAAGTAGCCATAATCTGTATCCCTTTTAATTGGTTGGTTAATTGTGTATCTCGTCTTGATATATCTATTATATGTGATATCACATCTATCAATTCCTGAGACAGCTGCACGGCTCCTGCTAACAAACAAACGCTGGCCACATTCCCCTATTTTTAGTAGTTAAGGGGCGTTGGTTTTATCAATCATAAAAATGCATTTTAATCACGATAACATGTGCGCGGTAAGTGGGTGTAAAATCAACCATTTCAATAACTTAGCATCTAATCCTATAGCAAAAAGGTTTCAAAATAGAAATATTTATTAAGATTCAACAAAAAAGCGCCTTAAAAAAGCGCTTCTTTGTTTTGGTGTGGGTCTTAGGCTTCCATGCTTAAGATATTGTCTTGATGGGCATCGATGAGAGCATCAACAGCCAAATGAACAATGATTGTAGCTATATCAAAATGCGCGGCCGATGGTTCACTGTCTTTGATCAAGCTTTCATACATAGCACGAGCCGTCTCGTCTCGGTCATGACCTTTGCTTTGCATGGCTGATTCTGCCCAGTCAAAACCACAGCTATAACCGTTTTCTCTGCTATGGTGTCGCAAGTGCTTGAGTAATGAGGGTTTGTAGTCGTGGTAAAAATCAACCACTTCTTTATCTGAAAAGCCTGGAGTAAAACTAAAGACTGTTACTCTTGTTTTGCTGCTGCAAAGCTCATTAAAACCTGCTAAGCCATTGAACTTATTTGCAATGGCATAAGCCAGCACATTGTCCATAGAAATGGCATCAGAATTGAGCGTGTCTTGTAGGGTGATGCTAGAATTAGTGTTTGGCATGATTTGTTCCTTATTGATAGATCTACTCTTATTGGGCTGTGTAAAGCGCCTCTGTATCACGAAGCGCCTACAACAAATGGTTTACAATTAACCCATAGTTACCCATCGGCCATCGTCAATATCAACAATGGTTTCATCAGTATTTTGAGAGATAATCTCGGCCGCTTCTCGTACAAAATCCGCATCTTTTAGTAGATCATCTTTTAGCATGCTCCATAGCTCATCGCTATCGTATTCACCTTCTTCATTTTCAATTTTTGCGTCAATTTCATCGTTAAAAGCGATACCGCTTGCCGCATCGATTAACGCTTCTGTGTGGTCCTCTAAGACGTGAGAAAAATCGTCTACTAACTCGGCTGATGTGTATTCACCTGCCGCCATAAAATAACCCGTCCAATCTACAATTTCATCGCTTTCTGCATTGGTTTCTGAAATGAAGGCTAAAACGGCTTCTGCGCCTTTAAAACTAAAGCTTTTTACATAGCTGTTTTCTTTGTATAGTTCGTAAAATTCTGAGCTAGTAAGTTCTGTTTTGATGGTAACTGACATAATCTGTATCCCTTTAAAAGTAGTTGGTTGTATCAAGTGGGCGTATCCCGTCTTGATGTGTCTATTATATGCGATACTGCGCCTTTCTAATTCTACATAGGATAAGCGGTCAACCTGCCAGCCAAACCCGCTGCGCATACCTCCATTTTTAGTAGTTAAACGCCACAATAAGCCAAAAATTTACTGCAAAAAGTAAACCCACATTACGTGGGCTTACTGCCAAGAACAATGCGCTGAGCCTGTATTACGGCATCGTCAACCAAAGATTTTAGACCTTTATATGCACCAGATGAATTATTACCAGTCATTGCTGGTAAACCATAAACCTGTCTGACCGTATGGCTGCGGCTGCCATCTATAGTGCTAACAGTTACATCGTGAATATTGTTGTTTGCAAATGCGCTGTAAAGACTAATTTCATTTTCCATCGCTTCAACTGCAATTATATGTAAATCCGCCCCAAACTGACCTACTTCTATAGCTTGACCTGTCTTGAAGAACTGGCTAAGCACATCGCTTTCAGACACGTAGATAATGCCAATACTTTTCGATACTGACCAAAGATCTGAGGGCTGTACTGTAACGATGCGGCCTTTATCACGCATCACACCTGTATAGTAGAACCTATCAACACTCTGCCCTGTCGCTAAAAAGAATTGCTCTGCAAAGTCGTCATAGCTATTGAATTTATTGTCGCCTTTAAGAGGTACATCGATACCTAAAATGGTGCAGATGGGTGCTGGGTGAATAGAGATAGGCCCTGATTTTCGCGGATTGATAGCATCATCCGCCTGAGTAAAGGTAACTTTAAGGTTATGCTTGCGTAGGTCGTCAGCTGTCTCTTTTCTAACCCACATTGCAGCATCGTCTACACGATAGCCATTATCTAGCATGACTCTTGCTCCTTGTTTTTTAATTTTTTTATTTACTTTCTAGCAAGTCTTTAATGACGTTATCATAATCAATGTAACTAATGACGTTTTCCCATTTATCATAAATCTTCTGCAAGGCTTCTTTGTCGCCTTCGAAGCCATCAGCCCACATTTCTAGCTCGGTAAACCCTAGGTTCCCACCATACAAATCCCCTTCAATATCTACCACAAGGCAATCTGACTGATTAGATAGATTCTTAAGATCAGTAACCAGCCCTTCTGTTACTGATTTACTGTAATTACCAATCATCATAATCAGAACATCATCTTGCTTATCCCAAAAATCATAACTTGAGTTGATATCGGTACTCAGATCTACTACTACATCATCGCTGGCGACTGTTGAGATGCCGTCTGCAATCAAGGCTTCTTTTAGATTATTAAAAATCCCAAAGTTAATTTCATTTGTCAGTAAGCCGCAATCTGTCAAATCTAATAATTCAATCAATGGATGATTTTGGTCGCTCATAATCTTTACCTTTTCAAAATATTTAGTTGGTTTATCAAGTGGGCTATCCCGTCTTGATGTGTCTATTATATGTGATTTAGTACCTTTCAAATCCTCCAACAGATAAGCGGCATGGCTGGCGAGAGAATACCTGGGCTATTCCCCTATTTTTAGTAGTTACAGCTAAACCGCATAAAAAAAGAAACACCCGATATTCTGGGTGTTTCTGTTGATGTTGCTTGATTAGAAAACCACTTGTGCCATGTCTACGTCTGTGAAATCCGCACCATCAAGTTTGGCACCTGCTAAATCTGCATTACGTGTAACAGTTATGCCGCCTTTAATAATTTCATCCATCATGCTAGCACCAGTGAGGTTGGCATCTGTCATGTCTGCATCAGTAAGGTCTGCACCTGCAAGTTTGCTGCTTCTCATATCAGTCTTTGATAAATTCGCAAACTGCATATTGGCATTGATAAGCTCTGCGCCTTTAAGGTCTGCACCTGTCATATCGGCATCGAATAATTTTGCAAATGATAAATCAGCATTCTTAAATTTACTATTTTTCAATACAGCATTTTCAAAGTTTGCATACTGTAAAAAACTATCTGAGAAATTTGCACCGTTAAGGTCTGCACCTGAGAAATCAGCTTCTTGCAAATTGCAGCCTGTAAAATCAAAGCCGTTTAAAATCTGACCTGAGAAATTCATGTTATCAAGGTTTGAACCCGCAAGGCTTGCTACGCTGACATCAGTATCATTTAAGTTTACGCCTTGTAGGTTCGCGCCTGTCAATATCGCGCCAGTAAGGTCGCAATTAGATAGGTCAGCGCCACATAATGATGCTTCTGTTAGGTTTGCATTATTGAATTTGCACTCACTTAAAATACTATCGCAAAGATTGGTGTTTGTTAAAATAGCATCTGTAAAATTACAGCCTTGAAAATCAACCTCTTGCAAGAATGCCCCATCAAAATTGACACCTGAAAAATCCTCACCTGCTAAATTTTTGCCCCATAAATAGCCGTTAGCTAAATCTTCTTGAGTGATGCCTTCACCGTTAAAGCAAGTAATGAAGCCGTTTTCGATAACAATAACATTGTTGGTTTGAGTCGTCATGATTTTATCCCTTTAAAATATATGGTTGGTTTATCAACTGGGCTAACCCCGTGTTGATGTATCTATTATATGAGATATTACAACTTACAAATTCTGCATAAGATAAGCAGTATGGGCTGGCAAGTAAATCTTTTGGCCACAGCCCTATTTTTAGTAGTTAATATACTCCGTGATGGGCGCTACAGCTGCTTAGAAGGTGTATAGCTGTAACTTAGTATCGCTTTGCTGAACGTGGCTTAAATAGCAAATAAAGCACTATAACGAGGACAGTAGGACATATTTAGTGTCTTACTGTCCGATTAAGGTTAAACTTCTGCCGTAACGTTTGGTATATCCTTTGTGGTTTGGATAATATGAATGGTATGGTCTACCAACCTATCAAACATGATTGATATATCATAAGGCTGCTGCAACACCAATGCTTTAACCTCTTTTAGGGTTTTGCGCCCTTCATCGGTAAGATATTTTTCAAGAAAATCAAACATCTCTTGATAGTAGTCTGATATAACCCAACTATCAGGGCAGTTCTCACTATGGTCATCGTCATAATCTTCTGAATCATTTCTGTCTTCATAGAAACTACAGTGATCGCATGAATGACCGTTATCTACAAAATCAATAAGATTGCCACCGCCGTTTTGGTACATGTCACGGTAAATCCGACTCGCTGCACGTAATAGCTCACCATGCACGGTATCTGCATTACCGCTTGAAGGTACTAGCTTTTCCCAAAACTGAGTATCAAGTTCACTGTTAACGCTAGTACCCGACCAATATCCACCTGCTGTTTCTGTGAATTTGGTTTGTACCTCTTGGCTGTTCTCAATAAGTTCTAAATTCATAATCTTTATCCCTTTAAAAGTGGTTGGTTGTATCAATTGGGTGTATCCCGTCTTGATGGGTTTATTATAAGCGATTTAACATCTTGTTAATCCTGCATAAGATAAGCGGCATGGCTGGCAAGTAAATCCTTGGCGCATTCCCCTATTTTTAGTAGTTAAGAGGCGATTGTAGGTAATCGTACAAAAAAGGCGCCTTAATCACTTCGACTAAAACGCCCTAATTACTGCAACCTAACTTAGTTAAAGGTGATGTATTTACCGTTGTCCAGCTTTTTAATGTTATTTGCCTCAGCAATAATATCTGCCACGCCTTCACTCCAACCTTCAAGCGCTTTAAGTTGTCCCTTAAATTCTTTTAATAAATCATCGGAACTTAATTCCTCTGCGCTCTCAATACGCTCTAAAAGTGGTGCTGGCATGGACTCAAGATCTCGCACCATATCCATAATTTCGCTTGATAAATCACCAATTTCATGGCTGAAATCACTTACGATATCTTCTGCGCTATGCTCTCCAGCCTCCATAAAGAAACCAGTCCAATCATAATCATTATCAACATCATTGAGTTCTTCAATGTTGGTTAGAATTGCTTCGATTGCTTCTGGTGAGAAATCACGAACCCACTGGCTATCTCCATAAAGCTTGATGAACTCATTTGTGGTTAATTCGGTTTTGATGGTAGCCATAATCTGTATCCCTTTAAATATTTAGTTGGTTTATCAAGAAAGCCTATCTCGTCTTGATGTGTTTATTATAAGTCATTCCACGCCTTACCAATTCTGCAATAGATAAGTGGCATGGTTGGCAAGAAAATCCTGGCTCCATACCCCTATTTTTAGTAGTTAAGACAGATTGAATGATAAACGAAAATAACCGCCTATCATTCAATCTTGCATATTTGTATTTACTAGGCTTTTAGCTCGCTATTTTCCTGCAAAACATCTTCACCATTGAAGAAATCGTCAACGACAATAAATAAACTATAGTCAAGACATAATTGTAAAAGCGCGGTTTTTGCAAGCCATTGACCAATAATGATGCGTTCGCTTGATGGTGATTCGCTATTGCTTGGCGTGTGATGCAGAACATCACTGATTTCATCATGATTTATATTGTAGCGAATAACGCCTAATCTGATAAATTCAATACCTGAAATCACGCCACGTCTAGGGCAGTCCTTCGAACCATTTAAACGAGCGAACTTAATAAAATCACTACGGTTTGCATCAAAAAGCGCAAGCATGTCATCTTTGTTTGAGAACCCCTTGATTGGCTCATATACTTTGAAATTGTTTTTAATGCTCGGTTTGAGTTGTTCAATGATAATCTCATGCTGTGCGATAAAATTATCAAAACCGCCTACTTGCTTGATGATATTCAAGGCAAGATCTTTGCTAATATGGTTTGTCCATTTATCAGTGAACGTATCAATAGAGTGTTTTGATGTGGTCATAATTCTTATCCCTTTTAAATGGTTGGTTTATCAAGAGAGCGTATCTCGTCTTGATGGGTTTATTATATGCGATTATAAACCTTATCAATTCTGCAATAGATAAGTGGTATGGCTGGCAAGAAAATCCTGGCTCCATACCCCTATTTTTAGTAGTTAATTACCTACCATGCAAAAAGGCCAGTTGCGTGATTGAAATGGCCTTTTCCTTAAAGGGTTTATGGGGCCTTAGACGGCGCAAGATTTTTTTAGCTCTTGAAGTGACTCATCTAACATTCGGCACACTCTAGTCACTTTTGTTGTGTCATCAAGACCAAATACGCTGCTAAACTCTGAATACTCACCATCTTCATTTTTTTCTAATAAAAATGCATCGTATATATTCGAGTTAAACCATGTGGTATATAACTCAAGGTCTTTTTCAAATTGAGCAATAACCTTTTCGCGGATTTTACTGGTAACCCGCTTCACGCCATATTTTTCGCGGATCTCGTCTTTGGTCATGTATATAAAACCACCGACCCCATTTGAAAATGAATAGCCTTTATATTTCAACGAAAAACTAGGGTTTCTTGCGGCATGCTTAATAACGGTTGCCCATACAATATCGTCTGTTGTGCACTTTAAAATCTCATGGCAGTAATTCTTAATAAAATGTTCGGGCTGGGTGCCATGAGAAACACCTTTCGGTACTTTAACTTCCGCTCCGATAAAGTGGTTTTCAGCTGTTTCTCGCGGTCCAAAATATTCAAAATCTTCGCCATTGTCTTCATAGGCATCGTATGAATATTCATATTCAAGCTTAAATGCATCTTCTTGGCCTTTGTGCGAATTTAGCGCCTCAAGCTTTGATTTGATGTTATCTTCTGTAAGAGTTTGGCTGTCCATAATAATAACCTCTTGTATTAGTAGTTAGAATAAGGCTGGCTTGTAGGGGAACTCGCTACAAGCCATTCATAAATATCTAGTCTTTGAAGATAAACTGCTTAACAATTTCTTTTAGTTCATCAGCATATTCTTTTGGAATTGTGATGCGTTGATGGTATTCAATGATTGACAAACCCATTGAGTCGCGGCTTGGTTTCTTTAGTCCCTGTTTGAACTTTTTAAACAAAGCAATGGTGTCTTTATCTTTGTAATTTGTAAGTACATCTGCTATTTCATCAATCATGTCAACGCGCCAGTTGTCCATATCGTAGCTATCCATTACGATACCTAAGCATTCTGCGCCGTACATACCGCGCCCTGAGTAGCTCATGCGTATAGAACCTCTAGTTACCTTGATAGAGTTGTTATCCATAGTGCGAACAATCGACTCAATTAACGTCTTATAAGCTTCTAGTGAAAACATAATCTTTATCCCTTTAAAATATGTGGTTGGTTTATCAAGAGAGCGTATCCCGTCTTGATGTGTTTATTATAGGCGATTTAGCACCTTACAAATCCTGCAATAGATAAGCGGTATGGTTGGCAAGAAAACCTTGGCGACACACCCCTATTTTTAGTAGTTACAGCATGCACCTGCCAGCAAAACCTACTGCCAAAAAAACCGCAATTAAGCGGCAATGTCGGGTCGGTAACCAGCCGACTAGGGATTAACTGGTAAATTATTTGGGGTTTGCTTGCTCTTGTTTTACCAGCCTATAACTTACAATCGTTATAGACTGGCAATCTATGAGGTCGGTAACCAGCCGACTAGGGATTAACTGGTAAATTATTTAGGGTTTGCTTTCTCTTATCTTGCCAGCTTATAACTTACAATCGCTATAAACTGGCAGTTTACGAGGTCGGTAACCAGCCGACTAGGGATTAACTGGTGATGACAAACTGGTTTAAGCTGCTAAATGTGTTTCTTTACTTGTGTCTAGTTGCTTTAATGCGCGATTAACTGCTGTTTCAAGGTTTCGGTGGTGATTGTGAATATTTTTAATGCAAGCCACCACGTCACCATTATCTTTCGTTAAATACGCCTTGAAAACTTTCTGTTCTTTCCATAAGGTTAAATCTTCGATATCAAAATAAATAGCTTGTTGATTGAGCTTATCTTCATGCTCATACATGGCAAGCGCCGCCTTACCAAGTCCTGCACTCTGCACTATACCTGAAACGGCATAACCGATAAGCACACTGCCCTCAGATGCTCTAGGGCTAAATACGTTGTTCTTATTATAAATTGCAACCACTGTCACGCTTTTAGAGTCAAAACCAAGCGCTTTCTTAAAAATATCGGTATCGCTTAGCGCCTCAGTATCAATTACCTGATCGACCGCATCAGAGATGTAGGCTGCTTTTCCGTAAAACACCCACTCGGTACTTGGTCGAACTGTTTGTACTTCTATTTCAATGGAAAGATTACGCTCTGTCAAAGTGGCAACTACTTCCTTGTTGATAAGATGCTCTTGAGCGCTGGCAGGTAAACTGGCTTTTAAAATAGACATAATCTGTATCCCTTAACTGGTTGGTTTATCAAGAGAGCTATCTCGTCTTGATGGGTTTATTATAAGCGTTTACTGACATGTCTAATTCCGCCTAGAATGAGCGGTACACTTTGCCATTTAAACGATAGGCACATTCCCCTATTTTTAGTAGTTGCCGCGCTTAGCGGCAAAATCTGCTGCCAAAAAAGCCGCAATTAAGCGGCAATGTCGGGTCAGTAACCAGCTGACTAGGGATTAACTGGTAAATTATTTGGGTTTGCTTACTCTTATCTTGCCAGCTTATAGCTTACAATCGCTATAAACTGGCAGTTTACGAGGTCGGTAACCAGCCGACTAGGGATTAACTATTTTCCATTAACGAATATAGGTTTTTGCCAATAAGTTTTATAGGTCTTATTATCGCCGCTTCCTGTCCAAACACCATTCCAGTGCCCACGTCTAATATGAGGGATCTTCCGTTTGGGCAGACAGTTATTTTTCGCGTGTTCAATTTCTTTATTCCACTCTCTAACTTCACCGCCCATTCTTTTAGCTATATCGAAGTAGGTTTCTTCCAAAGGAACGACAAACGCTCCAGTGATTTTGCTTTTTACATAGCGCGGCTTGCGTATATCTTCACGGCTTAACATCACGTCTTGAATATTAGTAATGTCGGGTTCTTCAACGCACAGCCATAGCAACATGGATAAAACGGTTTTAATATCGTTAAGACCAACTGATGCTTCCCAGCCAGAGCCAATGCTAGCGTATAATCCAGACAAACTACCCGCAATGGTCATATCTGGGTGAATAAACAGTCTGATAGGCGCTAATTGTAGGTTTTCTATAGCTACATCATCATCATGTTCAAAATTAAAAAGTAAATCTAAGTAATAGCCTTTTTTGTTTTCTTGGTTCACATGAATTTTAACCGTGTCGTGCATCGCCCAAAAACCAATAACTCTTTTGTATTGTTCCTTCGTACTTCCATCTTCATTTAGTACAAGGTATCTTCTTTGTATGTCGCTAAACTCAGGCATCTCCATATAGACCGACCATTCAGGTAGATTTTCGAAAATCTCACTAGGCGTTTCATCAGGAATGGTTGCTGATAGCGCTTGCTTTGCTATATTTTCATCTAGTCTGTACACACTAGCGGTATTGCGCCAAGTGCCGAAAAGTCTTGCACCCACAATAAAATTTGAATGATAAAAAATATCTCGGTGAGTTACCTCTCCATCACCTCTTTCAGCTTCCACCATATTCTTATCAAGAAAAATATTTGATTTCTCAATTTTTTTATCTGTCTTTTTCATTGATGAACTTGTTGAAAAAAGCCCTGCTTCTACCTTTCCATTCGTATAAGCCTTTTGCATATTGACATAGGCTTTACTGCGATCCATTTTTGCAATTTTATTAAAATGCTTCATCAACTTCATCGGACTATTAATAGTCATAATCTGTATCCCTTAATGGTTGGTTTATCAGTAGGGCTATCCCGTCTTGATGGGTTTATTATAAGCGATTTGATACCTTGTAAATCCTATAGCAGATAAGCGGCCGCCTTGCCTACCAAGCCCCAGGCACATACCACTATTTTTAGTAGTTGAGCTGATACGCACGATCTAGCCAGACCTAAATATACAACTCTTATGCAAGTATAGTTTCTAAAAAGCCGCTATATTAGCGGCTTTTGTCTGCGTTGGTTTTTGGCACCGCCTTATTTTTTCTTTCGAGTTTCTTTGCTGATAGAGATGTGTGGCATGATATCTGAGCCATCATCAAACGTAATGCGCTCAAAACTACTGATACCAGAACGAAGTCGTTCCTCGATAAGTTTTGAGAAGTTCTCGCGCCACTTTTTATGGATAGCCGCAATATGATCTTTTGTCAGTCTGTCGCCCACCGCTTGCTTGACTAAAGTGATTAAATTATCTGCGGCTTCGTCTGCATCAGTATTGATATCTATGTAAACCTTTTTATCAATAAAGTCGTCCCGATAACTGATGAAGAAATACTTATAATTGATTGTTTTGATTGGCTTTGCCATGATTGTTATCCCTTTAAAAGTAGTTGGTTGTATCAAGTGGGCGTACCCCTTCTTGATGGTCTGCTGCTATATATACGATTGTTTGTATATATAGCAGTCTTTATGGACTATTGGTCTAGATCTTCTACCATGCGCTCATAAGAACGTGCCATTTCCTCAGCAACAAACCAAGCCATCATTTCGGCCATAGTGCTATGATATTCGCTTTCGGGATCGTAAAGCCCCTCTGCAATCTCGCTTAAATTGTACTCACCACGAATACGATTAAACTCTGACACCATTTCTAATAAGCCTTCGTAGCCTAGTTCTTTGGCGTATTCTTTTGCAAAATTAAGAATGGTTTTTTCATGTTTGGCATAGAAATCCACCATGTCATTTGTAGCGATCCAGCCTTCAAATCCGCTATCAATACCATGATTACAAACATCTGCATGGCACTCGGCCAGCACATCGAACCCGCCATACTGATTAATAACATCTGTAGCAAGATCGCTGCCCATATCAGGGGCATAGTTTTCAATAAAGCTTTCTTGGTTTAGAGTTGAAGTAGTCATAATTTTTATCCCTTTAAAATATTTGGTTGGTTTATCAGATGGGCTATCCCGTCTTGATAGGTTTATTATAGGTCATTCCACGCCTTACCAATTCTGCATAGGATAAGCGGTATGGCTGGCAAGCAAATCTTTTGTCCATTCCCCTATTTTTAGTAGTTGGATGCGGCTGGTGGGTATTATTAATAAGTTAAGCGACATTACTGTCTAAATAATATTTTAGTAATATCGCAAACCACGGCAAACAATTAAGCCTTGTAATTATTTCATGTGCGGGCTTCTTGTAACCAAAATCGCTCTGTCTGGCATTTCAGGGTTTGTGATGCTGGGCACAAAACATTCCTGACGAACGCCGTCAAGCTCGATGGTTCGCAATTCTAGCGGGTTTATTTTTACCACCTCATATTCATCCAAACCTTTTCTATAGGTATAATTAGGGGGAGTTAGCATTGCCCTTACTTGTTCACGACTTATAAATCTATTTTTCTCAACTGCTTGTATCAGTATTCTTAATATGCCATACCTGGCTTCTTCTATACTGCTGTTATGGCATATTAAGTCATATAAATGTACGGCCGCAATATCACCTGTGTCAGTGTAAGTCGTCCACTTAATAGTAGCTAGGTATCTCGGTTCTCCGTCAGTCAAAAAGTAACCTTCTAGCTTCCGCATTTTTTTATCGGCCTCTATTAGTACGGATCTTCTTTCACCTGTATTCTTGCAAATGGCTTTTTTTACATCAAGCTCATAAGCTCTCTCAAGCTCTATTGGTACTTCATAGCAAATACCAGTGTTTGAACACACTGTTTTTTTATCTAGATCTTCTTTGCTTAGTTCGACTCTTGAATATTTCCCGCCAAATTTCTCAAGGCTCTTTAAGATCGCTTCCTCTCTATTTTTAGCCTTCTTAATAACACTTAATACGGTGTTTCTTGAGTCGGCGGTAATAACCTCCCATTGCACTGAAAAATATTTCATGATCTGTATCCCTTTAAATATTTAGTTGGTTTATCAAGTGGGCGTATCCCGTCTTGATGTATTTAGCGTTTAGTGCCATTAGGGTTGATTGAGCATTGTCTTTTTACAGCTCTGTCCACTTCATTCCTATGTCGCACTCTAGCTTTGGTTCCATACCCATACGACTTGACTTCTTTTGCTACTTGTTTGGCACACATCTGATCAACAGTAGGATCGGATTTGTAGTCAGGCTTACTAGCGGCAACGCACCTTACCAAGAAGAATAGTGTGAAAATAACCAAGAAAATAGGCGCTATGGCTTGGCGGCTGGTTATTAGTTTTATTACTTTATCTAAGGACATTACTTGCTCCCATTAATGTATTTAGGGTTAGGTTTGTAGCTCACTATCTGATATGCCACACAAGCGATTATTCTCCTGCCAAACCATGTCATCGATGTCCTTTGTGGCATGGTACTCCACCGCCCATTTAGCTAGAGTAGCAATAGCAGTGTCTTTGCTAACATCAAATTCATTTTGCATGCTACTTATAGTTTTATTAAATTCTTCATAAGAGTTATTACCATCAACAATTAAGGAAGCTTCATATTCAGGTAAATTATAAGTTCTCATCACGCCTTTGGTGTTCCATTCGGCTTGAATATGCTTCTTGTTACCAGTAATTTTTGTTTTAAGCTTTCTCATAAGCTTTGTTAAAAGTAATATCGCCATGAAATGAACCCTTGCCTTACTATGAATTATAAAAGATGAGTAAATTGGCGCTAGATTATATTACTTTCGCTTCTAGCGCCGCATGATTTTACTATTTTTTTAGGTCGAGTTCGGCACTATAAAGATTGAAACAGATTTCTTCGCCTACCATCCATGTTAAAAGATTGGCAACGGCTACGTGAGTATCTATATTGCTGTCAAAAGCATAAAGCGCTTGGTTTATCTCATCGATGGATACCGCGCTTAAGTATTGACTGTCTTTGAATATATTAACGATGCTTTCATAACCAAAGACGTTGTTATTACGCTGAGTAAGCCATTTAATAATATCTTCTTGATTGTCTGCAAAAAACGGTATGGTATCAGAATGGTAGCTGTAGCCCATATACCCACTAGAAATACCCTTATCGTTGATTTTTTCGTAGTTTTCCATCAGCTCTTGTAAATGAAAATTATCAATCGCAGCATAAGCAAGTTTTTCAGATAGATATCGCTCAGGTAGCTTTTTGAGTGCATGAGCCATAATTTCTTGATGATCGTCATTCAGCAATTTAATATTATTGAGAACGTTGTTCTTGTTTGTACCCTGTTCCATGATGGTTCCTTGTTTTAAATATTGTTTATGTGCGGGTAAGCTGGATAATCCAGCTTACTTATTTCACTTAACGCCTAGTCGCCCATTTCAATGGTGTGAATGCCTTTGTTTTCAATTGTCGTAAGGATGTTTATATCTTCATCAGACAGAACGAGGGCTTGATTTTCATCATGATGAGCATCTAGGATTAATGATAACGAGTATAAACCTGCACCATCCAACTCATACATCTCATCAACCTGACTCTTGATATCGCTAATGCCTTTTTCGCTCAATTTTGGGTTGTATAAAACTAGAAAAGCGCCTTCTGCAACGTCTGAAACATCTATAGTGTTCATGATATTTTGTTCTGAATTGCTCATTATTATGTCCTTTTTCTCGGTGATTTAATGTTGTACTAAGCTATTTCAATATAACCTTCTTCAATGGCTCGTAAGACTTTTTCATCTTTATCTGGAACTATTAAGTTGTCATTATCTAATGCTTCTGTAATAGCTTCCATATCATAGATATCTGTGCCATTGGCAGACGCGCTTTTATTGACACACTCATCAATCGCTTGACGCGCTTCAAGACTAAGGTTTGGGTTATAGCGAACTGTATATGAGGTTCCGCCGATATCAACTGGTTGGTCTGTCATGATGTTATTTCCTTTGAAATATTTGGTTGGTTTATCAGATGGCCTATCCCGTCTTGATAGGTTTATTATAAGTGATATTACATCTTTCAAATCCTGCAATAGATAAGCGGCATGGCTGGCAAGAATATCCTGGCAGCATCCCCCTATTTTTAGTAGTTACAGCACACTACCTGCCAGCAAAAGCCACTGCCAAAAAAACCGCAATTAAGCGGCAATGTCGGGTCGGTAACCAGCCGACTAGGGATTAAAGTTTTTAATTGCTAATGCTTATAAAGTAATGACGCACTATCAGTACGAATGCTCATAATAGCTCCCTAGTAGTTACTGTTTATGTCATTGTGTTAGCTAAAAAACATTAGAAATCTACACATGGCCAAAAACCCTAGTGCCACACTGGCCATTGATGAGAAATCACTTGTAAAAAAATAACTCATTGCAATCCTTAATATGCTTTTGAAAAAAATATCGCGTTATGGCGGCTTAGCCAGTAATATAGTTGCCGTTTGGTAGCTCGATAAAACCTTTGGCTTCTGCAAAAAAGTCAGAAAGAGCTTTGATCCACTGTGCAGATACCTTAAGGTCGGGCAGGATTTCTTTGAGTAATTTTAATGACTCAGTGTGATCGCCTGTTTTTAGCTCAACGAATGTTTCAATCTTATTTGCGGTTTCAGCGTTTAGGTCATCGACTTCAAGATTTACCATGCATAGCACTTGGTAGGCGCGTTCTTGTATCTCGTCATCATGGCTCTCGCAAAGTTCAGCGGGTGTCAACTCCCCTGCATCTTGAAAGAAGTGCAACCACTCAAAATCTTCACTACTAAGCTTTTCCTTTGCGCTCTGAAAATCGCTCATTTCTCCTAGTAAGAAACTCACGCCTTCCTTGCTAAATCTCTTAACATGCTCATGATCTCCAAAGGCTGCAATGAATTGATCGGCATTTAAACTTGTTTTTACAGTATCCATTTCCTACCCTACTTTATTGGTATGAGTTGTTTGTCTTGATGGGTTTATTATATCGGTTCTTGCGCCTTACCAATTCTGCACAAGATGAGCGGTATGGCTGGCAAGCAAACCCTGGCGGCATTCCCCTGTGTTTAGTAGTTACAGCACACTACCTGCCAGCAAAAGCCACTGCCAAAAAAACCGCAATTAAGCGGCTCTTTTAGGTCGGTAACCAGCCGACTAGGGATTAACTGGTGAATTATTTGGGGTTTGCTTGCTCTTATCTTGCCAGCCTATAGCTTACAGTCGCTATAAGCTGGCAATTTACGAGGTCGGTAACCAGCCGACTAGGGATTAACTGTGGTGCATAAAATCCTTTCTAACCAAAGCTCTTAACCGAAAGTCTTTTGTCAGTAATCTCTTTAACTTAAACCATGATTCAAAGCACTGACTTTTCAGTACACGTTCTTCACTAGGGGTACGAGCACCGCTCCAAACATTAGCTCCACTTCCTTTGTGTCTTGAGTTAGAAAACGAAAAGCCGCCAATGTCTGTTCTTTTGTTTCCATTTAGTCGTACTATAAAAATAAAGTTCGTATCAAACCCATTTTTTATTTCATTTTCGAAGTAAACGTAATCTTCATTGCTAATTAATGTTTCATTGACCAAAAAGTCAATTTTGTTTACAAGGTCTTTTGCTCGTTTTCTTAGGCTTACGTCCTGACATTGCCAGTCATTGAAAAAATACATACTATTGGGGCTATCGCTCGAATATTCTGAGAGAAAACGCTCTTTTGAATTTAACAGTGTGTCTATTTCTATAATCTCATTTTTCATTGTTGGTTACCCTTGAAAAAAGTACTGCTTATTCATATTTGTACTTGCTACTAGCAGATTGCCACCTGCTCCTCAATGAACTCGTTGTATTTATTAATCAATACAAGTGTCGCGCTAATACAAACCAGTTTTGCTATTTTAAGTTTTAACTCATTGTTTGTAGGTTTATCACAATCTTCTGGGTGCAGAATATCCATAACGTCATCAACGGAGTAGCTAGAGTCCTCAAGAGAAGATAATACAAGCTCCTCACCTCCATCATGTCTATAATCCCAGCTAGAAACTTCTGTAAAATTAAATAGCGCTTCTACATTTTTGTCAAAAAATGCCAATACATCACTGTCTGTAGTCATACCTGCAATCTGATAGTCCATATCAAGAATTTTGCTTTGTTGGCAAAGTTTAATAAACGCTTCATCGCCACCTACTTGGCTCACGATCGCGCCGCCTAATCCGTGGGCAAAATGTTCGCTAAGTTCAGCATAGAAAGCTTGAGGTATATTATTTGGCATAATCTGTATCCCTATAAAAGTGGTTAAGTTATCGAGTGGGCGTATCCCGTCTTGATGTGTTTATTATAAGCGATTATGCACTTACCTAATTCTGCTGCTAACCAGTGGTATGGGTTTAAAAATAAACCTCTAAGGCATTTCCCTATTTTTAGTAGTTAAAGTCTCTGTATTATATTTAGTGCAAGTCAAACAAGGTCTCTAACAGATCGTTGTTTGACTTGCGTATATTAAATAACTGTTAATCATTTTTTTCTTGGTAGAATCTGATACAAACGCTTTTTGTTCTTCGTTTTTAATCGTGGAAATCGTAATAGGCGTTTGCCACACGAATGGCAATTAATTTGCTAACTTCATTTGCGTATGCTTCATAAACGCCCATGTCGTCATTTCTATTTTTTTCGTTACTGCGCCACATGTACATAGCTATTTCGTCATGACTGACTTCATTCACCTTCATTAATCTTAGGTCTGCTACCATCGCTATAGCGGAATCATAAACATCGCTTAACGACTCTGCCTCTGTTACTAACCAATCTAAAATATGTTTCTTATGCATTTCGTAAAAAGCAGTCGTATCTGCATAGAATGAAAAGTTTGTAATATTATCTTTATTTGGTGCGTTGACGCTATCGAACAGGAAGTTTTGAACGCCCCACTTCAAGATAACCGCTGATGCTAATGCTGGCTTGATGCCGCGATGCTCTTTAGCCCATGATAAAAACTCTGATACAAACGCTTTTTGTTCTTCGTTTTCAATCGCGGCTTTGAGTTGTTTTTTTAGAGACATAATCTTTACCCCTTTAAAATATTTGGTTGGTTTATCAAGAGAGCCTATCCCGTCTTGATGTGTCTATTATAAGCGATTATGCACTTACCTAATTCTGCTGCTAACCAGTGGTATGGGTTTAAAAATAAACCTCTAAGGCATTTCCCTATATTTAGTAGTCAAGGAAGGCTGACAGCCATATATTACGCATAAGCAGCATGCTTTGCTTAGATGCAAAGCATGATTAGATTACTTTTTGTAGTCCTCGTGAGCCATCTCAGGTAATGCCTGATAAAGATTGAAAAGATCGTCAGCATTATAGTCTGTGCCTGTTATTTCTTTTAAAGCGCAAACAATTCGTTGCAGTAGCTTCATTGTCATATAAACATCAGCATCAGCACTATGAGCTTTATCTATAACTCGATAATCAACGGTTCCCATGCTATCGCAAAGATTAACCAGGCTATAACTTGGTTGGTTTTTAAATATTTCAAACGCCAGTCTTTTGGTGCAAATTGTTTTAAATGCTCTTTTTTCGCCAGTTGTTTCGTTGATAGCGTTGATATCATAGTCAATATTGTGCCCGATAATATAATCAGCACTTAGGATTTTTGGCGCATGGCTTAATAGCTGCTGACAAGCTGGCATGTCTTCTAAGTTCTCTACATTGATGCCATGAGTTTTAAATGCTCCTTCTTCAATAGCCTTGCTTGGTTTAAAGCGTTGGCAGTAGAACCCCTGATCAGCCTCGGTGAAATCATTGTTTAAGACCTGGTAAGCCAACTCAATGACTTGAGGTTGAATAAAACCTGTTGTTTCTGTATCTAGGATAATTGCTTCTGTCATGGTATCGCCTTCTTATTTTTTAGTCATCACTGGTTAATTTTAATTGGGGTTATTATCAACTAGGCTATCCCGTCTTGATAGGTTTATTATATATGATTTAGCACTATGGCAATTCGGCACAAGATGAGCGGTATGGCTGGCAAGTAACCCCTGGCTGCATTTCCCTGTTTTTAGTAGTTAAACTGTCGTTGAGCATCGTTTATCATTTTTAGAATTAATTCTAAGGTGCTCTACAAGTTGCAGCAAACCTGTCAGCACTAAATCGCATACCCAAAAAACCACCCCATTAGAGGCGTTTTTTTGGGTTTCGAAGGTCTAGGCTTTTAGGAACTGATCCTGATCCTCCTCATCAATATTAAGAAAATCCATTGCTTCTTTTGTGCTCATGTCTGATTCCATTAACTCGCCATCATCGCATCGGGTGAGAGTGCCGCCACGAATAAAGCTGCTGTCACCCCAAAAATACTCAATATCATTTAACTCGATATCTTGAATGATTGGCAATAGCGACTCAAACCAACTATCGCCATATCCGTTTTTGGTGGAAAAATAAACATCAATCTGCTCGGCATGGTTTTCTTCTGCATGGTAGAACGAATCATGAGCGTTACCTTTTGAACCCCAGTGCTGTTTTGTCCATCTGCCAAGATCGTGCTGCTGTTCATATTTGGTGCATTGTGAGATATAGTCTGCATTCATAGCGGCATGACAAAACATGGCAAGTTTTCTGTATTTTGTTTCCCATGTGATGAGACCTGTAGTTCCATTTTTTGCAATCATGTTATTCACTATGTCTTCGATGACACTTTCAACGCTTTTCGATGCATCGTAAAAATCGGATTCTATAATCGCTTGATCGATGCTATCAATATTGTAACGCCGATCATTCGTGCTCTTATAACGCTCCTGACATTCTTTAAGAAACGCCTCTGGCGTTAATGTTCCGATTCTATTATCAAAGACCTTATTATATGAGAAGCTGTTAGTATCTGAGTCGCCAAGCAAACCCTTGGTGGCTTGCGGCATCGGAACTGCTAATGAGAAGTCAACTTCATTACTACTGTTAATAATGAGAGCTTTCACTTTGGTAATGCTTTCTTGGCTACCTGTGATAAGCAAACGATTTTCATATATATCAGCCATAAGAGCCACCTTCGTATTATTGGTTTATATCAAGTGGGTGTATCCCGTCTTGATGTGTTTATTATAGCTAATATCGCGCCCTGCCAATTCTGCAATAGATAAGCGGCATGGCTGGCAAGCAAACACTAGCGGCATCTCCCTATTCTTAGTAGTTAAACTGGCATTGAATTTGGGATTGGTTTTTTGGTGCTAAAAAAACCGCAATTAAGCGGCTTTGTGTGTATAGCAATGGCTGATTACTGATCTGACGAATGGCCACTCACTGAGAAACCGCCTCTTTAGGCGGTTCCCTTTGTGATGAGCTGCCTCCTACTTAATATTAACAATGTAGGTCACAGGGCTTTCAGCGTACTCGGTGATATTATCCACCGTCAGCTCTACACCGCGCATTTCAGCAGGTATCCGTAGCGGCACTTCGGTAAAGCTCGCTGTTAAGCAGCTGAGCGAGTGTGGCAGCACTCCAATGACATCACGGCCGCGAATGTCATCAGCGGTCGCATGACTAAGCACGGTCGCGCTATCATCAATAAGACCAATAACACCTAAATATTCAACTAGGCTGGTGTGACGGGTAACGACTAATGCGTTGGCGATGGTTTCCATACAACTCTCCTTGAGTCATTAACACTAAGGGGAAGTCCTTAGCTAAGAGTCATATTTTATGATATATGCCGCTATTGCTGTGAAAGCCACAAGCTTGTGAAAACCCATAGAATAAGCGGTATGGCTGCAAGCAAATCCTGGCGGCATAGTGCTATTTTTAGTAGTTAAACTGGCATTGAATTTGGGATTGATTTTTTGGTGCTAAAAAAACCGCAATTAAGCGGCTCTTTTAGGTCGGTAACCAGCCGACTAGGGATTATTAGGTTTGAATTTTGGTTTTACTGACATTCGTAATGATATACATGCATAGGGTGGTAACCAAGCATTTGAGACATTCTGACTAGCCCTGAGTGCTGCTTCCCATCAGCGCTAAAATTAATGCTTTGAAGTTCTTCTATGCTGCGTAACTTATAACCACCACTCGTGTCCATCAGGTAGCACGATGGCTTGCTTGCTTCTATCTCAGCGATAAGCTCTGCTTTCTTTTCTTCATCGCCTGTATAGTCCTCACAGGCGTTAAGAATAGCCTTTTTACTGGCACTGTCTTTATCTTCTGCCCAAACAATGCTTTCTAAGCTTTTTTCGTACTCACCGTAAACCCAGTCTATAGCAATGAAAAACGGTTTCTTAGCGCCAATGTTCTCTAGGTCGGTTCGTGTCCGTTCTGTTTTGCAATCTTCGGGTATATTTAAGCGAACATCGTGTCCATTAATCGTGCTGTCTACTGTCTTTAGAGGGGTGCAGCTAACAGGTGCTAGCCAAAATTGTGTGTCTTCGATAAAAGAGCCGTTATCAAGTAAAAGTACTTGCTCGATTTCGTCCATGATTTCGTCTTCATTTTCATCACAAAGACGCTGCATTTGCAGGGCTACCGCTAACTGTATGGCAAGTAACTTGGTTGGCGCGTTCTCTATGGTTTCGATTGTTTTTTCATGATCTTCAACGCGCAATTTTGTTTTTACAAGAAAGTAACTCATAATCTGTATCCCTTTTAACTGGTCGGTTAATCAAGAGAGCGTATCTCGTCTTGATGGGTCTATTATAAGCGATCGTGCTTCTTGCTAGTTCTGCTACAGACTAAGGGGTATGATTGATAACCAGGTCGTCTGTCCATTCCCCTATTTTTAGTAGTTGAGTGCTGTGAATTTTTATGGGCCTAGTATGGTGAATATACCTACTAGGCCTTTTTGCGCTTAATCCAATTTAAACCATTTTCCGTTATCCAATGAGTGATACCAGTTATCACGAGCCACAATGGTTGCAGCGCCTTCAAGAAAATCGTTGTTTTTTAACATCTCATCAATGTTGTTCTTAATAATCATGTGATTGCTAATCATCTCGCCACTTGCTTCATCTATATTGTCGTCAACCATTTTGTCGATATTGTTATTGAAAACAATAGTAGATGCCAAGCTAATTAGGTGATCGTCATAATGAATTAGAATATCTTTGTGTCGCTTGATAAGCTCTTGCGAATCTATTTCAACTGCATCTTTAAACAACTCCCGCCAATCAAAAACCTGTAGCTGATTTACTTGAAGGTTATTGACCGCTTCTAAACATTGAGCGATCGCTTCTTTGCTTAGGTTCGCTACTACATCTTCGTTGCCAAATGCGTTAACAAACTGGTCCTGATTCAATGTGGCTAATATAGTCATAATCTTATCCCTTTAAATATTTGGTTGTTTTATCAAGCTCTATATCTCGTCTTGATGTGTCTATTATAAGCGATTATGCTGCTTACTAATTCTACAATAGATAAGCGGTCTTTAATTATCCTGAACCGCGCCAGGCATGCCCCTATTTTTAGTAGTTGAAGAACTTTCGTATGGAAAGTCAAAAAAATAGAGCTGATATATTCAGCTCTATTTTATGCCAACCAATTTGTAGTAATTAATTACTACCGAAAGGTGGGATTTGATTGTCCATGCCATTGTCATACTGGTCATGGAAACCTGTGTTATTTTGG
>JAOXOE010008454.1:0-24658 GCA_028565055.1 Phoeniculus purpureus
TTTAAAAAACACCACGAAAAAATCTCAACAACCTAAAAAGAGAGGTTTCCTACAATAGTCTGGATGCAGACTTGTTGTCACCTGAGGTTGGGGACATCTGTTCTTTCCCAGGCTTTTGCAGAACCACTGTCTCACTGAAAACATGCTGATAGTTTAGTTTTCGTGCTGATTTCGTCTTGGTTTGATCCCATGCAGCTCTTGGTGATTCAAATTCTGTTAGTCATGAGCAGAGGAAGGCTGTTGTATCCCACTGAATCCTTAAACACGGATGGGACCTCTCAGCAGGTTTCTGGTCCAAACTCCTGCCCAAAACAGGGGGGCAGCTGTAAGATCAGAGTAGATTACTCGAGGCTTTATCTAGTTGAGTCTTGAAAACCTCTAAGAATCACAAATGTAGAACCTCCCAGGTCACCTTATTCATAGAATCATAGGGTTGGAAGGGACTCCAGAGGTCATCTAGTTTAAGTCCTCCACAACAAGCAGGGACATCTCTAACTAGTACAGATTGCCCAGAGGCCCATCAAGCCTGACCTTGAATGTCTCCAGAGACGAGGCCTTCACCACCTCTGTAGGCAACCTGTTCCAGGGATCCACCACTCTCAGATTAAAGAACTTTTATTTTGCTCCATGCCCTCCTTGCAGATATTCAGAGAATCAGAGTCATTTAGGTTGAAAAAGACCTTTAAGATCATTGAGTCCAATCATTAACCCAACTGTGTTTGTCAGGTTCCCCTGAAGCAATCGCTCCTCCAGCCTGAACAACGTTCATGAACCTTCTGCTCCAGCTCCAACCATCTCGGTGGCCTCCAGTGAACTCACTCTGGTTTCTGGGTGTCTTTCCTGTATTTGGGAGGCCCAAAACTGGAAATGGGGTGTAGATAGAGTCTGATGAGTGCTGTGCAGAGGGGGATAATCACTCCACTCAATCTCCTGGCTTAGCTCCTGGTAATAGAGCCCAGGAGGCTGTTGGCCGCCTCTGCTGCCAGGGCAGGCTGCTGGCCTGGGTTCAGCTTGGTGTTTGCCAAGACTCTTGGTCCTTATCCACAGAGCTGCTCCCCAGGCAGTCAGTCCCCAGTCTGTGTTGTGAGAGGTTCTTCCTTCCCAGGTGCAGGGCTTGGCATCTCTCCTCACTGTTTTTTTTTCTTGTCTGCTTCCTGTCAGCCCGTTCCTTCACCATCCTCTGAATGGTGGCCCTACTCTTGGCTTTTCCTCCCACTTTGGTTTCATCTGCAAAGCTCAGGAGAGCACACACAGTTGCCTCCTCCAAGTCACAGACTGCAGATGCTAAGTAGGATGTGTCCCAGAACAGGCTTCATGGTGGTTCCCTGCTTGTTTCCAGCTTCCGAGTAGGGTGCAACTCATTAATTGTGACCTTCTGAACCTAATTGTTCATCTGCTTACTTATCCAGACTGACCCATCCAGATTTAGGTACAGGAATATTGGGGAAAAGCAGGTCAAAAGCTTTGCTGAAGTTGATGCCACCCACTGCTTTTTCCTTCATCCAGTTACTCTTTCATAGAAGACAATCAGATCATTGGCGCACAGGAGACCAAGTCTTCTGTGTGACTTGGTCTAGGTGTTCCTGCTGTGGCAGGGGGATTGGACTAGATGATCTTTCGAGGTCCCTTCCAATCCCTAATGATTCTATGATTCTAACTTCTCCTAATATGTGCTGGTTAAATATGTGCTGGTTGTCCCCAGTCCTACTCCATATTCTTGGAGTAGAAACTCCACGTTCCTTCTGGAAATGGGTTATGTCTTCCCCAGGGACTAAGTGTTCCTCAGATCATCTTTGTTTCAGCATTGACCTTTCCCGACTTGCCTGGACAGTGGCTTTTTTAATGGTATTTTAACTACTTGTGGGGTCTTTGGTTTTAGGGAGTTCTAAGATCAGGACTGATGTTGTGATGTTCACCACAAGTGGTGCAGAATACAGGTCAGCGGGAGGACACTAATGACCATCACTGTATTGTGTTAAGTGTGGGAAGGTTCTTCCTAAGATTGGCTGTTTCCGGGCTTTAGGGCTCAGGAAGGTCCCACAAATGTTTGGAAAAGGCCTCAGCTACCCCGGAGAACTTTGTGATGGTGTTCAGAACTGGTGATATCTCAAAAATAACAAATGATAGAGACGGAAGTTCACTGATTTGCAGAGAATTTCCCTGAAGAATGTTGAGTTTTCCAAGGTAAAACTCAGTTTAATTGAAAGAGAAATCTGCTCTGACAGGAGGGGTTTGACTAGATGATCGCCAGAGGTCCTTTCCAACCCCACCATTCCATTTTAGTCACTCTGAGTTTCAAACTAGATCTCAGTAGAGTATACAGATGGCTCTGGCCAGGCTGCAGTGATGGGCTGAGGGTCACCAAGGCTGAGTTCTGGGTCCTGCCCTTAGGTCACCCCAGTCTTCTGCAATGCTCCAGGCTGGGACAGAGCAGCTGGAAACTGCTAGGGGAAAAGGACCTAGGGAGGTTGGTCACCAGCACCTGGAGATGAGCTAGGGAGTGTTCAGATGGCCAAGGCGGCCAACAGTATTGTGGCTTGTATCAGCACTGCTGTGGCCAGCAGGACCAGGGATGATTCCCCTGTACACGCTCCGGCATATCAATGTCCTTCTTGCAGCCAGAGGTCAAAACCTGAACCCAGTGTTTGAGATGGAACCCACCAGTGGACACTGAAGGCCTGGACTGTGTACAGAGAAGAGCAGTGGAGCTGGGGAAGGGGCTGGAGCACTAGTGCTCTGAGGAGAGGCTGAGGGAACTGGATGGGGTTAACTGGAGAAAAGAAGGCTCAGAGAAGACCTTCTTGCTCTCCACAACTCCTTGAAATTCAGGAGGTTGGAATGAGGTGGAGTTCAGTCTCTTCTCCCCAGGAACAAGCAACCAGGTGAGGGGAAACAGCCTAAAGTTGTGGTAAGGGAGGTTGGAGTTGGCCCTCAGGAACAGTTTCTGTCCCACAAGGATCATCCAGGCCTGGTCCAGGCTGCCCAGAGCAGTGTTAGAGTCCTTATGTCTGGAGGGTTTGCAAAGCCAAGGAGATGGGGGATGAGGGACAGGAGTTAGTGGGGACCCGGCATTGCTGGGGGTCAGTGGCTGGTACTGATGATCCTGAAGGTCTCTTACAGACCAAACTATTCTATGATTCTACTTACAAGCTGTGGACTCTCAATGACTGCTAGAGAATGAGGCATGAGGAATCTCTTTCTCTGTAGTGGCTGTGTGTGTCAGTGAAGAGTATTTTGTGCACGAATTCACCCTGGGAGAATCTTCCTGCACCAAGCAGAAATCTTGGTGTTTTATTTTGTAAAGAGAAGCGACATGTTTGGTGGTGAGGAGGAGGAGGAGGGAGGTTGTAAAGAGAAGCAACATGTTTGGTGGGGAGGAGGAGGAGGCAGGCTGTAAAAGAACAACCCACCATGGTTTATCCTTCTGTGAGAACAGCTGCGCTGTTTTGTCGATGTTTTTCCTGCTCCCTACGTTGTTTCTCATTTTAAAGGCTCTATAAGCAGCCTGGCTGGGAAATGGTTGCCATCCTGTTTTCAATAAAAACCTTTTTTCCCCTTTTTTATGAAGGGTCTTGCTCTGGCTGGACATTAATTCTTCGTTCTGTTTACAAATATTGGCGCAGGAAAGGGTGAGCAACGGTCAGGACAGGCTGGTGACGCAAGTACCCCCCTGCTCCAGTCCCTTTGTTCAGGAAAACCTGGAAACAAGGCGGCTTCTTGTACAATGAACGAGGAATGAACAACATTCCGGCAGTGCGGAGCAGCCTGTGGGCGTGCGGTGGGAAGATGAGAAGCACCCAGACCACCATCCTGACCCCAAAGCTTGGAGATCAATAGGCAGTTTGGGTTGTATTTTGGGAAGGAAGATGAAAAAGCTGTGATTTGGGAGGTTGTTAGTTGCTGTAGACAAAAGTCAGGGATTTGTGGAACATATTCAGAAGGTGAGGGTTGCCCTCAGAGAGGTTTTTCTTGGCTCTGCTCTTGTCAGTGCCTTGAAAGGAGTGATTTGGCTTCTGAGAAAAGTTTCTCATCTCTTTTAGCGTTCGAAGCTGGTACCTGGAGGTCTGAGTGACTTAGAATCTTGTAGTTTCTCCACTTTGTGAAGGTTTAATCATCTGCTTGCAAACACTGGGCAACCCACAAGAGGTGCTAGAGGAGCAGCAACTCACCTTTAGATCTTCTTTTCTGGGTTTGCTACCTCCAACTTACCTTATCATGGAATCACAGACTGGTTAGGGTTGGAATGGACCTCAGAGATCATTTAGTTCCAACCCCCTGCCACGGACAGGAACACCTTTCACCAGAGCAGATTGCCCTGAGCCCTGGCCATCCTGGCTTTGAACACTTCCAGGAGCCTGCCTGGGCAGCCTGTTCCGGTACAGAGTTTTTTCCTATAGTCTGCAGATGTTTTTCTGTTTAACTTGTCCCATCACTGAGCACCACTAAGAAGAGTCTGGCTCTTCCTCCTTCTCCTCATCGGGTGTTATGTGCTGAGAAGGTCCTTGTGAGCCTTCTTTTCTCAGGCTGAACAGTCCCAGGTCTCTCACTGTATGCTCCCATCCCCTGATATCTTTGTGGCCCTTTGCTGGACTTGCTCCAGTGATGTTTGTCTGTTGTGCCAGCAAGCCCAGACCTGGACTCAGCTCTGTCTCACTGGTGGACAGAAGGGAAGAATCACCATCCACAACCTGCTGGCAACGCTCTGCTGAACACAAGCCAAGAGTCTGTTGGCTGCCTTTGCTGCTACAGCACAATTCTGGGTCATGATCACCTTGGTGTCCACTAGAACCCCAAGTCCTTTCTTTCACAGCTGGTTACCCCCAGCGTGTCCTGATGCCAGGGGCTCTTATTCCCCAGAGGGAAGGCTCAGCATTTGTTGAACTTCATAAGGTATCTGTTGGGCCATTTCTCCTGCCTGTCCAGATCCCTCTGAATGGCAGCATAACCTTCTGGTCTGTTAGTTGTTCTTCCTGGTTGTATCATCTGCATATCGTGGGAGTAGATGAGTCAAAGGCAGATTTTACCCAGTAGAACTCCACAAGTGGTGGGTCAAAGGAAGGAGAAGTTGTCTTCTGCTCAGGTGAACCGAGTGCTGGTGCTTGTGCTTATGTTTCTGTGTAAAACTTGTGCTCCTTCACTCCTTGGTCGTTTTTGACTTCTTGTCTTAACTATCTTCATAAACCCATCATTATTACAGAGTTTAGGTGGGCAGAATTGAGAGCTGGTCAAATGAGAAGTCACTCTTATCTGCTTCAGCTTGGGAGTAGCTTAAAAAGATCAGCACCTTAAAAAGAGGTCAAAAAATTAGGAAATTGGCTGATAGGACATAAAGTTGCAGAATCATGGGCTGTTTTAGGTTGAAGGGACCTTCAAAGCTCATCTACTCCAACACCCTACAGTGAGCAGGGACATCTACAACCAGAGCAGAACAGCACCATCTCTTCATGGAAATACCCCATTTAAGGACTTTTTTCCTCATCATTATCTGCAATTAACTCCCAAGTCCTGTTGATGATTATTAGGTTAAGAGCTTAAACCCCACAATATTGAGCAAACTGTAACAAGCAGGGGGATTTGTTGAGGGTTACATTCTGCTCCGTATGTTTTTTGTCCCATCCTTCCATCTTCCTCTTTCCCTCCAGACCTGTCCTTCATCCTCCTCAAGAACCCGTTCTACCATCTTCTTAAATCTTTACTTTTTTTTTCCGTTTTAATTGATGGGAGCCCTGACAAGAGCTGATTAGCTATTTGGGTTGCATCCGTCCTTGCAAAGCTTGTGACCAATTTCCTTCCTTCCTCCAGACGGGAGAAAGATCTTTCTTCTACCAGCAGGCAGTTGCTACTTCTTGAAGGTTTTACACATGGTGGGAAGACTATGGGTTTGTCCTAAATAGATAAATATTGTTCTTTACTGGCAGCTCATTCATTCGAAAGCTTTAATGAATTTGAAATATATTATGAACAGAGCATGTGGTTAGAAACCACCTCTGCTTGTTGCTCCACTGGGATATGACTTGGGTTGGGCTTCTCTTTTTATAGAATCATCAAGGTCAGAAAAGACCTTCAAGATCACCTCTTTTGGGTGGGTTGGAAGCAAGTGGAGGAGAAAGACATGTCCCCATGCACGCTTAACCTCATGGGTCACGTGGAATGGGGAGGAGATGACCAGAAAATGCAACCTGAAAGTGCAGTGAGGAAATATCTGTTGACATCGTCGCTTTGTAGGACTTAAAAAAGGAGGAGGGGGGTGGGTGGAGAGGGAGCAGCTCCGCTGTGTTTTCCAGAATGAGAAACACAGGCTACTTGTTCAGTCACTTCAGTTTAGGGCAGATGTAATTATGAAAAACAGATGATTGCTGGTGATGGAGCTGTACTTTGACAAATATCCCATTGTTTGAGCGTGTAGTGATTTCTTCAGAGCGTTACCCTGTGCAGGGCTCAGTTGCTGCCTTTCCCCAGCTCTGAGCAGGTCTGCCAGCTGGGTGCTCCAGACCCAAAGGCTTGGTACTCTGTGGGAGGAGAGATTGCACAGGTTTGATGCAGTACGGATCGAGTTGCCACACTGGCTATGAAAACAGGAGCTCACATGTGTTGACTTTTAATTACTGCCTGAAAGGAGGGTGGAGAGAGGTGGAGTTTGGTCTCTTCTCCCGAGGAACAAGTGATAGGACAAGAAGAAATAGCCTTAAGTCGCATCAGGGGAAGTTTAGGTTGGCCATGAGGAAGAACAACTTCATGGAAAGGTTCATTGCGTCTTGGAACAGGCTGCAGAGTAAAGGTTTATCTGGGGGATGCTGGTATTTGAGAGAAGCTACTTAATATTAGTGTGTTGTAGCCCCGTGTGGCTTTGAGTTATTATCTGTTCTTTTATGGTTTCCACTAGAAAATGTTCCCCCATGAATTGTATCTAATTATTGGAGATATATTGAAGTGCAACCCATTATTCACATTGCAGAATCAGGGGTAGTTGAAGCTAAAATAAATCTATGTGTCCCTGTGAGAATCTGACCCAGGGAAAGGCTGAACATTCTTGCTGGGTCTCGTGTTCTTCTGCTTCAGAGCTGATGATGGTGTTTAGGTGGAATTGCCCTGCAAGGTGTCCATCTGTAATCTAAAATATCAAAATATCTCGTATTTTTGAGTGTATTTTCAAATTTCTAGGGTTGGGAAGCAATATTGGGTTGGGCAGATTTGTGTTATGTGATTCTGGTTTTATGGGCAATGGGAAGGCTGCAGAGTGCCAAGGGACTGTTTAATCCTTTCTAGGATCTTTGTTCTCAAATCCCCTTGCTTTTCTTTCTGAGCCTCATGGCATGTCACACCATCTGAAACCATTCAGTCTTACCATAAACCTAAATGCTCAAATCCCAGACACTTATTACAGAATCATTAAGATTGGAAGAAACCTCCAAGTTCAAGTCCGACTGTCAACCTAACACCACCATGGCCTCTAAACTGTGTTTCCAAGTGCCAGCTCTACACATTTCATCTACACGTTGAGGCAGATCATCCCTGACCCAAGGTGGGTTTTAACCCAACCTGGACCAGCTTGTGCCCATGGGGATGTTGGGCAGAAGATTGGGTTAATTGATGTGTGAGTGGGTGGGTCAGGTGCTCAAGATGTTTATACAGATGGCTGGGAGGTCTAAAAGCAGAAAGGAGTTGATGTAGAAAAGCCTTTTTGTGGTAGGAGGAGGTCTTCTGTGTGTCTGTCCCTGGAGCAGTTACAGGAAATCTTCCATTAGACGCCGGGAGGACCAAGGGGCTGGATTTGTTTGGTCCTGGCTGTTGGTGCAGCTTTTGAAATGTATGCTGCAACCTGATGGATTTTGTCATCTGAAAACAAAATCAAAGCCTTGAGAAATAGAGAGAAACGGTCTGTGTTTGACTTCTTACCAGTGTCACTGGTCTTTGGGGGACGAGTACACGTTGAATCTTCAGTTGGGCTGCTACCAGTCCAAGATAAACCTTTGACTATTAATCATGGCAAGAGATTAGACTTTCCAACAAATCTTTAGCTGTGCACGTTGCTTTCTGCTCCTTTGGAGCAGTGTTAGCTCTGAGGAACTGTGAAAGCTCCAGCTGTCATCTCGGAGAAGTTTAATGTCCTTCTCGCCTTTTACAGCTCCGCGTGCTCCGCACTTCATTTGTCAGGCGCAGCAGCTCCACATTTGGAGCAGTTCTTCTTCCCGGCTATTCAAAAGTAAAAATTTTAAGACCAGGAAAAGACCCCCAAGGGAAATACTTTGCAGGAGTTTGAGTCTTTCTTTACATTCCTTCTGGATGAAATGTATCTCTAATATCAAGAATTGATTCAATAAATACTCAAAATACTGGTCAAAGAGGTTGGCCACGTGTCCAGCGTTTGCTCAAGCAAACCGACGCTCTTAAACTGGGACAACGTGATGTTAAATTGTGTCTTGGACTGGAGCAGCAGCCTTCTACTTGTTGAAGGAAAAACTGTGGTACCCACCCCTGGATAAGAAGAATAACAAAACAAATAATAGTTGTGTAATGGGGGCTGAGAACCCTGCTCTTGTTAAATGAACCCAGCAGCTCTGAACTGATGACTGAGCAGTAGCAAATAGAGGGAATTTTTTTCTACCGCTGTTAAATGGAAAAGAAAACACATTTCTGGTTAACATTTAAACCTATTAAAGTGTGATTGAAGTGGAATTCGCATCTTGGATTACTCGGAAGATTTACTGCGGCTACTTGTCTGTCACATTAGAACTGCTTCACCCTGAAAAACCTGATGTGTCACTAAAATACCCGAGTTTAGCTTGTGCAGCTTGATGCCTTTCCTTGCAGCTGAGGTATCTTCACATGCTCCATGCAGGAGCTCAGCCTCGGTGGTGAGCAAACAGTCAAGGACAACTGTGCAGAGCTGGAATCATAGAATGCTTTAGGTTGGGAAAGACCTTCAAGATCATTGAGTCCAACCATTAACCCAGCTGTCCCAAGGCCACCACTAAACCATGGCCCTAAGCTCCAGATCTCCACAACCATGAAACAAGTTGAGGGATGGAGATTCAAGCCCCCTCCCTTTTCCAAGGCTTCCCTTTTCCAAGGCCTCAGGACTCTTTTCAGAAGTTGTTTTGCCTCATGACCAACCTCAGCTTCCCCTGGATGGAGCAACTTCAGACTGTTTCCTCTTCTCTTATCACTTCTTCGTTGGGACACGAGCCCAACTCCACCACTCTCCACCTTCCTTTCAGGTAGCTGTAGAAAGTGAGGTCTCCCCTCAGCTTCCTTTTCTCCAGACTAACCAGCCCCATTACTAAGACTTGTCTAATGCAGTCAACTCAAAAGTACAGTTTAGGATTTTAGATTAAAAGGACATTTGCATCTGGGTGGAGTCTGGTCAGCAGAATCCTCCTATTGCAGTGTGCTCCTGACATACCTAAGGGTGAGGAGCAATTCTGTCTCACCCATCAGCAGTGCTTTGGGGTGCCAAGGACTTTTGTGTTTACTTGGAGAACTTCTGTTCTAGTTCTTGCCCAACAAACTGCTATATCTTGGGAAACAGAATCTGTGGCTCTATTTGGAATCTTGAGTTCCTAATGTGAGACTGTGGTCAAGCGCAGGATGAGTGCCTAGTCTTGGTCTTCTCATCTGAGTTGTTGCCTTCTTTGTCTCTTCTTGGAGGAGATGTTTCTTGTGAGCTCCATTGAGTACTTGGATGATAAAAGTGCCTGAGCCCCAAAACTCCATTGTTAGCCACAGCATGGGTAGGCTTTGGCTGTGCTGGATGTCTGAGCTACCACGACAGACCCTGGATTTGGGGCTTTGTGCTGGGTTTCTGGTGGCTTTTAGTTCCTCTGAGTAAAATGAGTCACTCTTTCTAGCTTGTAATATAACATTGAGCAGCATTTTCTTTATCACAGAATGATCATCCAGTCCAACCCCCTGCAGTAAGCAAGGACATCTGCAGCCAGAACAGGCTGCTCAGAGTCCTAAGGTCTCAACCTGACCTGGGATGATTTCAGGGATGAGACTTCTCTCAGCTGTCTGGGCAACCTGAGACAGAGTCTTACCATGCTCACAGTGAAGAATTTCTTCCTTACATCTTACCTGAATTTCTCTCTTTTAGTTTCAAACTATCACCCCTTGTCCTGTCATCACAGGTCCTTGTAAAACATCTGTCTCCATTCTCTTTAAGCCCTGACAGGACACACTAAGGTCCCTCTAGAGCTTCTCTTCTTCAGCTGAACCCCCCCGACTCTCCCAGCCTGGCCTCACACCAGCAAGTTCCACCCTCAGAGAAATGTTTCTGGGGCCTCCTCTGGCTCTGCTCCTGCAGCTCCAGGTCTCTGCTGTGCTGAGGAGCCCAGAGCTGGACCCAGCCCTGCAGGAGGGTCTCCCCAGAGTGGAGCAGAGTGACACAGTCTGACCTGCTGGACACATCCCAGGACACAGTTAGCTGCCTTTCCCCAGGTTTAAGGGCTGACAGACTGCTCTAATCTCTAACCTTCATTTTCTCTGAAACTTCTACACAAGCTCTTATGGCCATGAGAACCTTCCATGGGCAGTGTAAGCCATCGAGCAAATTTTTGGGAAAAAAGTCTGTCAAGGACTTTTGAATCCTAAGACCCAGCTCGTGGCTCAAGTCATCCCTGATCTGTTTGCTGCTAGAGGCTGAGTAACTCCACTGGAAAAGCTTGATTACGTGTTCACCCTGTTCTTGTGTTATTTTTCAGTTGCACCAGGGCTGGAGGCCAGGCGCTGTGCCCAGGCTCGGCCGCCTCGTCAGGGCTTAGCAAAGCTTGTTGTTCCTGTTGCTTAAATTGAGGTTTGATTGAGTTATCTCTAACACCTGCCCCAGCCCTGCACTGGGAGGACACGGGGTGTCTCCTGACAGCTCTTGGACACTGCTGTGTGACCCTGTGGAAAACCCTGTGGCTGTGATCTTACCGAGGGTTTGAGAGACTTGAAATTTTCTGCTGATTTTGTTACTTGAACGAGATTCAACTACGTGGAGCTGCTTTGCAGAATGGAGGCTGCTGCTGTCTTAAACCTGGGAATTTTTGGTCTTTCCTGGTGTGACTGAGCATGAATGAGACGAGTGAACACTGTGACACTTGAGATAAGTATTTTTTTTTTTTTTTCCCCCTGGCTGAGCAATTGAAGAGAACTTTATTCTCATTTCCACCAGGAATGGGTTTGTCGGTGATGTTGAGAGGAGACGTAGAGATGTGACCCATCCAACCCTTTCCCTAAGCTGAAGAGCCAGTTCTGTGCTGGTAATTTCAGTTGCTCCAGGTTTTCTTTTCTTTCACTAAATCATTTGGGTTGGAAAAGGCCTTCAAAATCATTGAGTCTGGCCTTTGACCTGGCACTGTCATGTCACTACTAACTCATGTTCCTCAGCACCACTTGAGTTTCCTTCAAGTCTTTCATTCAATTTTCCATCCCATTGCTAGAGGCAGTTTTCTGTTTCTTTGTTGGTGGCTTCTCACTGCAAATAGGTGGAAACCCCTGAACATGGCCATGGAGTTTCATTCTTCTTTATTTCTACTTTGCTCTCTACATCTGGTCCCCACCTTCCTGCAGTTGCTTTTATACTGATCACAGAATCACAGAACATTAAGAATTGGAAGGCATCTCAAAAGATCATCTAGTCCAGTCCCCCTGCCAGAGCCAGATCACCTAGACCCCGTCTCACAGGAACATATCCAGGCAGATTTTAAACGTCTCCAGAGAAGTAGACTCCACAACCCCCCTGGGCAGCCCCTTCCAGTGCTCTGTCCTTTGGAAAGGAAGGGGAAAATCCTGGTTTTTAGTTTCCTCTATGCACCCATTAACGATTGGAACTTGGGCTGTGGAGCTAGTGTTACTGGGACAAGCACAATCTAGACCAGATGACACAGCACCTTAAAAGTGTTCAGTGTTGGAGATTTCCAAGTTCTCTTTCTCAGTCATAGAATTGTAGGGGTTGGAAGGGACCTCTGGAGATCGTGTACTCCAAGTGCCCTGACAGAGCAGGTTCTTTTAGAGGCTATCACAGAGGAACATGAAGTTTTTCCTTATGTTCAAATTGAGTCCTCTATTTTTATGCCCATTCCCCTTGTGCTATTGTTGGCCGCCACTGAGAAGAGCCTGGTCTCATCATCCTGACATTCACCTTTTAGATACTTTTAAGCATTTAGGAAATCTCTCCTCCTCTCCAGGCTGAACATCCTGAGCTCTCTCAGCCTCTCTTCTATGGCAGATACTCCAGCCCCTTGAAGGAAGGTTGCTCCTCTCTACATCGCAAGCCATAAAAATTCCACATTTCTCCATAAACTGTGGTTTCCTCCTGTTGTGAGAGGTGGAATATCTGTGAAAAGGGCTGACAATGCATTTGGCTCAATGATCCTTAGGGTCTCTTCCAACCTGTGATACTGTGAAATGGGGAGAGGTTGTCTTCTGGTCCAGACAGAGCCAATCTCATTGCATCCCAACGATCTGCTGGACTCTTTTGAGATGAAAAATCCTCCTTACACGTGCGACCCCACCGTTTGTCATGTGGGGTCAGAGGTTGGGCAAAGCAGTAGTCAATTAAAGCTTTATTACATGTAGTTAGCAATGGTCTGAAAGGAGCCAGCCTGAGCCCAGGCCACTACTAAAGGCCCTTTGTCAAGGTATTTAGTAAATTAACACTGGGCTGTGGTGGGGAGGGCGGGAGGCGCTGACCAAAGCCTCGTTAATCAGCCCTGTTTACTCTCTTCAGACGCTGCTCCCTAATCTTTAGCCTCCAGATTTGTGGGGAGGTGTGCGGGCAGTCAGGGACAGGAAGCGTCTCAGTGGGTCACGCCTGGGCCACGGCTCTTAAGACCTGCCAACACAAATGAAATTGCAGAACCTCACTGGTTGGAAGAGACCTTTAAAATCATCAAGACCAATCTATGACCCAGCACTGCCAAGCCATCTCTAACCAGGGGTGACCCTAAAGATGACTCAGGGGATGTATTAGTGGTTAGGGGTTGTAGGGTGGACATTTCGACTTGATGATCTTGAAGGGCTTTTCCAGCTTTGATGATTCACAGAATCACAGAGCATTAGGGATTGGAAGGAACCTTGAAAGATCATCTAGTCCAGTTCCCCTACCACAGCAGGACCACCTAGACCAAGTCGCACAGGAACATACCCAGGCGGGTTTTAAACATCTCTAGAGAAGGAAGTTCCACAACCCCCCTGGGCAGCTTGTTCCAGTGTCCAACAACCCTTTCAGGGACTACGTTCTTCCTAATGTACAGATTAACATCCCATCATGTCTTGTGAGGCCCTCATGCTCATCACCCCTGGCCCCACATCCAGCAAGGTCTGTCCTTTGTGCAGGTACGTGTTGCAGACGTGGGGTGTTGCTGAAGCAGCGGGATTCCCCCAAAACACCATATTTACTCTCATCACCACCCATCTTCAGATTTCATTGGTTTTTTTTCCTAACAAAACACTGGGACTGGATGTGCTGCTGGGCTCCAACATTAGAGGGCATCTCCTCCTCACTCTTCTTTTTATATATTTAATTTTTTTCCTAGTGTGTTTTGTTTTAGGGCAGCTTAATCTATCGGGGCCGTCTTATAACAAAAAAGGCAACTAGAGCATTTGACCTGCTGTGCAAATTAGCCATATGGTGAAGTGTAATATCCCGCTGCCCCTCATTACGGTGCCCTATGAAAAGCTTCTCCTCCCCTTTTCACGTGCAGCCATATTAAAGTAGCCTTTTCAGCGGTCTCTGCCATATAAAACTGTCTTCACTCCTGTGGCCAAGCAGTTAAAAGGGAACTCCAGCTGCAGCCAGGAGGGTGAAATTAAAGGCTTTACCCTCCTCTAAATGGAAAATAGATATTGCTTCCTATAGCTGGGACTGGGGAACAATGCGCCGGCACTGGGACGGGGGGGTAATGGCCTTATTTGCTGCAAGCAAAGAGCCCGGGCTCCTTTGAGAGAGGAGGTGTTGGGCATCTACCTTGGAGGAAGGGGGAAAAGGGGGGAAATCGCCCCTATTTTCCTTGACAATTAACTCTTTCCTGGCCAAGCCAGTGAGAAGCTGTGCCAAGACCTGTTGTGGGAGACCAGGGTTTCCCTAGGGCACACATTAGCTCTTGTGCCACTAAAGAAAAGACACATGTCATTTCACCCCATAGAGGATTGGCTTTCAAACCAGTTCTCTGGTGCACTGATGCCCACATATTCCTTGTTTGCCTGACCTAGTTGCTCACCTGGGCTCCCAGTACCCTGCTCAGGGGGACCAGGAGGGTATTTCTGGCCCATCTTCTCTGCCGGTACTGATGGTGGTGGCCCAGGGAGCACTGCTGGCATCTGCTAACCACATTGGATGAGTTTGTGGAGCAGGAGGGAGGAAACTGTTGGACCCAGACCTGAAGTTTTGGGTTTGCTTTTGCCCCCTTCGTTTGTAAATTCTCATTGCTTTCAAACTTTGCTTGAATTTAACTTATCAAACCAGCGGTTGGTGAGAAGGAAATCTGATCCTACAGCCCCTTCTGGGGGTCCTTTCTGCTGTTGAGAGTGTGACTAGATCTTGGTTAAGAGTTTCTTTCAGCTGGTTAGTTCGTGATCTTGATACTGTGTGAACTCTGAAGCACTTTTCTTTGTGATGGCTTTCATTTAGGTGTGAAAAGACCTTTAAGGTCGTCGAGTCCAACCATGAACCCAACTGTCCCAAGGCCACAGCTAAACTATGGCCCTAAGCTCCAGATCTCCATGACTTTGAAACATGCCCAGGGTTGATGATTCAGCCCCCTCCCTGGCTCCATGCATGTGTCCATGGCCCTTTTGTTTGTAGGAAGAGATGCACAGTGTGGTGAGATACTGACCAGCAAAGCAGCACAGAGAATCAGTCTAATCAGGATGGTGGAGATGTCAAGACGAGGTGAGGCTGGGACTGTTCTCACATATCTGCTTTCATCCATGGAAGACATGTGGAGATGATTGAATCGCCATCCCTGGATGTGTTTCAAAGTCATGGAGATCTGGAGCTTAGGGCCATGGTTTAGCAGTGGCCTTGGATCAGCTGGATTCATGGTTGGACTTGATGATCTTGAAGGTCTTTTCCAACCTAAACATTTATCTGATTCTGTGATTTTGGCCGCTTGTGAGCTACCCAGCTCTGCCAACCTCAGAGGGAGAGGCTCACCTCAGAAGCAGCACTCACCGTTCCACCGCCCTCTCTTCCCCCCACGCAGTTTTCTAGCCGGCTTTTTCGTTGTGTTTTCTGTATCGAGGGGATGTTTACAGTCAACACTTGGTTCCACAGGGCTGAGCAAGAACCTCTTTTTTGATCCCAATTCAGCAAAGTGCTTCCACACTTGGTGCTGAGCACCTGCACCCTCTGTGAGATTATATTCAGGAGCATTTACATTCTGGTTGTGCTCTGCTTGAAGTGTCAGACTTTTAGGTAGTTTTGGGTGGGGGGAAAGTGGTTACTTGTAGAATTTTAACTTTGGTGCAGCTTTTTAGGAGGCAGGTCTCATCCAAAGTGCTACTGAGAGCTGCTGAGCTGTCAGGGCAGGGGTTGTACATTGTATCTGGGGTTACAAGAGGGGAACAGGAGTGGGATACGGGCTTGACCAAGTATCTCCTCGATGTTGAGGTGATGCCAGACCGTTTGCCTCTTGTAGGTAAATTAAAATGAAACGCTGTCTGTAGGGGCCAGGTGAGGGGTGACATGACACAGGACTCTTGCTTAGTGACCTGGAGGAAGAGGAATATTCTGTTTCTTGTTGAAGTGAGACTGGGATTGGCTGAACTGTGACTGTAACTCTGCTGCAATGGAACTTCTGGCCCCAGTTCTGGCCCTTTCTCCTTGCAGAACATGACATGTGCGAAATAGCTGCTGACCAGGACTTTTGGAGCCCAGGGTGGGAAATAAGTAGTGTGTAAAGCACCTGGAGGCTTTAGAATCTCTGCAGCATGTTTATAGAGTAGGTTTCTTACTGGAAAGGCTCATCGGCATAGGAAGGGACCTCAGGAGGTCTCTGGTCCAACCTCCCATTCAGAGCATGGCTGCATGGCTGTTCTTGTGAAGGTGTTTCTCATGACAGCCAGTAAGAGTGTCTCTGTTTCAGTTGTGTCTGCTGTCTTTCCTCCTGCTGTTCATCATGAAGTTGGCCTGGTTCCATCTTCTCAGTGACCACCAGCTTAGATTCCCAGATATTTTTGGCTGCTTCATGGTGCTGGTTCATGTTCATCTTGTCTACCAAAACTTGATATTCATCCACAGAAATGCTCAGTGGTCCTCAGTCTGTGGTGCTGCAAGATGTTCAGAGCTTCTTCCTTTTCTTATGAGATGTTTGCTATTTGGCCATATTGAATTTCATCATGTTCACCTTGGCCCATCCCTCCAGCCATCCAGGACCTCTCCAGATGATGGCCCTGTCTTTGTGTTGACTTTTCTCCCCCATTCTGAGGTAAAGTGGATGAAACCATGTCCATTGCCTTCTCCTGGTAATTTGTGGAGATGATTGGTGAAGCAATGACAGTCTCTGCTGTCAGTCTCCTCTTGTTATGGACCTCCATGTAGGGCATGGCCTGTTAACTCACAACCCAGCACATTCAACCATCAACCAGGTGTGGGTGGATATCAACAAGATACCCATTGAGCTGATCACTCGTCCAATTAGGTACTATGTTTTTGGTTTTGGTTGCTCCATGGTAAGTTCTCTGTGTGTAGAAGCAGCCGTGTGAAGGCACTTTCATAGACATGAGTACTGATCTGCTTCTTGGAAAACAGTTGTGGAAGCCCTTGAGATGAGCTGTGGCAGAGTACAACTGCACTTTTATGATAGAGTCATTTAGGTTGGAAAAGACCTTTTGAGTCCAACCGTGAATCTAGCTGTCCCAAGGCTACCACTAAACTATGGCTCTAAGCTCCAGATATCTACAACCTTGAAACAGGTTCAGGTGATTCAACCCCTCCCTGAGCAGCCTGTTCCAAGGCCTCCAGACCCTTTCCAGGTTTTCCTCGTATCTAAACTCAAATTCTCCTGGGTGGAGCGGCTTGAAGCTATTTCCTCTTCTCTTGTCAGTTGTTCCTTGGGAGAAGAGATCAGCTTCTACCTCTCTTCGACCTCCTCTCAGGTAGTTGTAGGTGCTGTGTCTCTGAAAGGTGTGAGAATTGCAAGAGCATGTGCCTGAGAAGTGTTGTGGGCCAAAGTCAAATGAGCACGAAGGACCCATGAAAGTTGGAGGAGTAGGAAGAGCTCACGTCAAGCAGTAGCTCTTGCAGATACATGAGTCAATCCACATGGCTGGTGGGTTTAGGAGTCTCAGCAAGGGGCCGACAGTCAACCCTCACTTGGAGTGGTTTCTGCTTCCAGGTAAGTAGAGACTTAGTGAATCAAATAATTGTCATCTACACATGATGGACGCAGTAAGTCCCATTTTACTGGGGCGTTTCCGTGATTTCTGAGGATACCAGTGGGAAGAAACTTGCAGCACGTATTTCCCTACGTAATTCACAGCTAGATTTGCTTTCAGCTATCTGGCTGCTCCTAAATTACGAAACTTTTTGGGTTTTTTCAGCTGTTGTTTGTGCATTCTTGTGCTTTAAGTTCTGTTTTCCCTTCTGTGGTGTTCATCTACGATCTTAATAATCTGCCTTTCATTGCCAACTCTGTGAACTCTGCAACTAATTTGAGAAGGAAAGTTCTGTCTGGTAATTTTAAAAATGTGATGCATTATTGAGGGTTTTTCCTGGACCAGTGATTACAATAAATAGAAGCAGAACTTTGGGTTCTTCCTGCTTGCTTAAAGAAATGGAGGATTGGGTGAAACGTGTTCTCATTAAACGTGATTAGATGAAGAGAATCACAGAATTATTTAGGTTGGAAAAGCCCTTTTCAGTTCATCGAGTCCAAGCATTCCTCCAGCACTGCCAGGTCCTCACTAACCCTTGTCCCTCACCCTGCATCTCCATGGCTTTGCAGCCCCTGCAGACATGAGGTCTCCCCTACTGTGGCCAGGCCTGGACAACCCTTGTGGAGAAGAAATTATTCCTCAAGGCCAAGCTAAACTTCCCCTGGCACAACCTGAGCCTGTTACTTCTCACCCTAAAAGGATTTCCTTCTTTTCTCACCACCATGAGTACTTGATTTCCCCAAGTTGTGACTTGAGCTCACCAGAAACCCTGAAGGAACAAGGGGTGATAGATATTGGCAGCATCTCTCTTCTGGAGAAGGTCAGTGGTGCATTTGGAAGTTTAGGAGAACCTTACAGATGCTGATGTACCTGCCTGTGCTTCTGGTAGCTGCTACAAGAGGCTGAGCCTGGACAGCCTAGGTGGCTTCATGGTGCTCTTAAAGTCACTTCTCCCTATGCTTTGTGACAAGCATTTAAGTCCCAAATAACCAAAAAGGACAGGATTGGTTTAGTGTGATAAAGCACCAGGTGTGGGTGCTGGAAGAGGAAAATGGTGTTGACATGCAGGTCCTACGTGGTGTTTCAGATGAGTAGTCTACAAAACACAGGAGCTCGTGGTCTGCTCTGGAAGACTTTCTGGTGTGGTTTAGTTCTGTTTGTAGGTTTGTTTGCATTTGGGGTTTTAAAAAAATGCTTAAAAATAGAGGAATAATCTTACCTGAAGACTTGATAATTGTCTTAAATAGGTCAAATGTGGGAAGCTGGGTGGTCTGAGCTAAAACCACCACCAAGGGGAAGGGAAGACTTCACATATTTAGGACAATATAATATGTGAGTGATGAAAGGATCCAGGGAGATGATGGAGGAGCACACTTAGGAGAAAAAGGATGAAATTGCACCCAAGAAAAATGTGGACAGTGTCAAGAGGTTGTTTTTTGGGAGGAGAAGCTTTTCCTTAGAGTAGCCTTTCATGAGAGAGACCTTCATTCTTGGGGCAGTCAAAAAGAAGCTGAAGGAACAAAATAGATTGAACAGTGTGTTGTGAGGGAGATGGTTTTGGTCAATTTGGCAGGTCTCTGGGCCGTAAATTTTAAGGAAGCTTAACATGTAAGGGTTGGGAATGGTTTCAAAGATACTTGCTGTTCCTTCACTCTACTGCAATTAAAGCATTTTGTTGGCTTGGGACAAGGAGGAACCTGGTGTCGAGAATCTTCTAAACACTCTGTGAGGCAGAAGGACTTTTGAGAAGCAGGTTTAAAGTGTAATCCTTTGTGTGGTATCTCCAGCCCAGCTCAGATCACTCCTGCTTCTTCTGTCTGTAGAAAAGGTATTTTTCCTTGGAAAATGCAATCCAAGAGACTTTAATGTTGCAGAGAATGTCCTAATGCTGGTCCAAATGCTTCATCTTCCTCAAAACCATCATGAAAGGTGGGAGAAATGATGGTGTCAGGTGTTTCAGCTCTTGGCCAGGGGGATGCTGCCCTGCCCCCATAAGCTGGTGGCTTCTATCTCTCCTAGCACCTGGTGACCACCATCCTGAGGGGCTGATTGGGCAGTGGAGACATTGAATAGAGAAGCTTTTTAATGAGGTGAACAGCTACAGGATAAAATCTGCAGTGTCACAGGGCAGTGGGAAGATGGGCAGAGCTTTGCTGAAACTGAAGCCACATGTGAAAGTGGAGCCACATGTGGGGTGACTTGTTGGCCTTCTTTTCCTGAAGAAATGCATGATGAGGGTGGGGTAAGCAGAGAGAATCTCTTCTCAGAGCTCAGGCAGAGGGATGAAGGAAATCGATTTCAGCTGAACTGGCCTAGTTGTAGCCAAAATCTTCAAAATCTGGTCTTAGAAGGGCTGATTGGTTTCAGATCGACCTCCCGCTCCTGAGATGCTGCTTTCCAAGTTTCCAGTAAATCCTTGAGGTCACCCCAGTGACAGCTCCTGTGTGTTGAGTAACAGGGAATTAATTACTCACCGACTTCCATATGATGTTGCATAAAGCTAAGTGCGGTGGCTGATGTGAGCGACCAACTGCCGTGGTGGCTGCGCTGGTGCTTGTGGCTGAAGGTTGGTTTGCTCTTTCCATTGATGGTGCTGTACATTGATTTATTAAAGAAATGGGAAAAAAAGCACCATGGGTTTTGAATTTGCACCACAAATCCATTAGTAGCAGTGGGCTGTGCTGAGTTAGTGAGTAGCTTCACTCAAACAGTGAAGCCACCAGAGATAGGTTGTGCTCGTGGTCAGGATGGAGATGATCAAAGTCTTTTGTGTCACTTGTGCGGAAAGATGATGCACAGCAGGATTTAATAAATATCTTGAAGACTGATCCCATCATGAGTGAGGTGGGAGTGGGACAAGGGCAGCTCGTTTTGTCTTGAGTCACCTGTGGCATCACGAAAGTTGTGGGGAGATGGATACCACCACCATCCTGGTCCTGGGAAAGGAGCTTTCAGGGAGGTCAGAGCTTCCTGCTTGTAGGTCCTCTGAAGGGTTGCTAATGCTTAGCTTAAGAAAAACTGTAACTATCCTCCTTGCTCTGGGTCTAACCTGTAGGTCACTGATTTTCTTGCTCATGACTCTTCCCTTTCCAAGGGACAGAGCTGTTAAGAGCATTGAGAAGACACATGACATGGAAATGCTGCTTCTGTTTCTGAAGAGCTTTCTTGAAATGTCATATGATTTGTAGGTTCAAGCTGATCCTTAACTTGATTGTTGACTGAAGGCTCATACTAAAAATTCTTTAATCTAACCGTGGTGGATCACTGGAACAGGTTGCCTAGACAGGTGATTGAGGCTCCATCCCTGGAGATATTCAAAGTCAGGCTTGATGGGGCTCTGGGCAACCTGTTCTAGTTAGAGATGTCTCTGCTTGTTGTAGGGAAGTTGGACTAGATGATCTTTGGAGATCCCTTCTAACCTGGTACATTCTATGATTCATACCTGATCCTAGTTTGTCTCCTGATGGACTGTTGGCACAATTGATGTTGGATGGTTGTGCCCAGCGTAGGTCAGCTGCACCCCTGATGTTCAATTGGGATAAAAAGTCTAAATCGGAGACAAAATCCATGGTATAGAATCATTGGGTTGGAAGGAACCTCAGAGATCATCCAGTTCCACCTTCCTGCCATGGGTAGGGACACCTTCTATTAGACCAAGTGTCCCAGAGCCCCATCCAACCTTATAGAAGACAAGGAGCAAGTTGGGCTCATCTCCTCAAGGGTTCACGGTGGATATTTCATAAGGCCCTGTGTCCAAGGCCATCCCAAACTCCATAGTAGCTGGAAAACCATTCAGTTAGAGAAAACCATCAAGGTTTTCTTTTCATTAATTCACAAGGTTTTGTAGCAGAGCAGGTTGATGCCTAGTGCCTGGCTCAGGTGAGATTTGTTGTTAAACCTCATTTGTTTTGGGAATTCCAAAGGAGATCGTTTGGGTTTAGTTCAAAGCAAGAACTTGTCCCTTCTCTGAAGTGTTTCTAATCCCATTGCAGACAGAAACCCGCAGGGGCGGGGATGAGGGAAAATGAGGCAGGGGATGAAATGCCCAGGTTTCACATAGCCTAGGGGACAGGGTGGTAGGCAGCCGTCTGAAATGCTTCTGCAGGTTGATGGCATTTGAGGATCCTCATGGGTTTGTTGATGCTGAGATGGAACCTGGCTTGGTACAACAAAATCCACCTACAGACCAAGACCCCAGGTGGATGGTGGGTGGGTGATGCCCGCAGAGGGGAGCTCAGCTGTTCAGCTTTGGGCTCTCTGGAGGCTCCAACCCACAGTAAAGTTGGGAAGAAACAAATCCCAAACCCCTATCTAATTTTTCCCAACTCTACAGACTTGTCTCATAAATTACTGGAACCCACACAAGCACCTTTTTTCCAAAATTCCCCACTTTGTGGCTTCACTCCACCCTGGTGAATCACTGGAAGAGTTTCTGGTATTGTTTGCCCCTGCTTTATTTTGGCTAAGACTAGAAGTTGGTTGTTTCGCTGCCCCCGTGGTGAAGTAAATCTGATGTCGGTCCACGTTATGGTCTAGTAAAAGCTGGTTACCCACCTCCACATACCACATCTACTGATGATGATACTGGAAGATGGCTCTGTCACCCTCACAGCAGACAAGTCTCTCTTCATTGAGGTTCAGGTGGAGCTTCCTGGGCTCCATCAGTGTCTGTTGCCCCTTGTCCTGGGCACCACTGAACAGAGTCTGGCCCTGTCCTCCTGCCTCCACTCTCTAGCTATTTCTCAGCATGGATTAGATCCCTTTCAGCTTGCTCTGCTCCAGCTGAACACACCCAGGGCTCTCAGCCTTTCCTCTGCATCCACTAAGATGCTCTTCAGCATCTTCACAGACACCATTGGACTCTCCAGCAGTTCCTTGTGCTTCGGAGCCAGAACTGGACCCAAGACTCTAGATGTGGCCTCACCAGGTCATAATTCTTCATTGAAGCCAGTGGGCCTCCTTGGCCACAAGAGCATGTTGCTGGGTCATGGGGAACTTACTGTCCACCAGCACTTCCAGGTCCTTCTCCCCAGAGCTGTTTCACAGCAGGTTGACCTGTACTAGTGCAAGACCCTACAACTACCCTTGTTGAACTTCATTTGGTTCCTCTCCACCTAAGGTTTTGAATGATCTTTTCTGTTGTCCAGGGTGCCCGAGAAACATTTGAGAACTACTACAGGAAGCAGAGAAGAAAACAAGCCAGATTGGTCCTACAGCCTCCTTCAAACATGGTATGAAGGTCCCTCACCTGTGGTGGCCAAACTTGTTCCACCATAGTGGAGCAGAGGGTTATCTCTGGGTGTGGGTGGTCTTAATTTATTTCCAGTTGGTTTTGGGCACCTTTGGTTTAACCTCTGCTCATGTTTTTCTTTGTTGCAGCACGAAACTTTAGATGGCTACAGGAAATATTTCAATCAAATTGTAGGGTAGGTCTTTGTTTTCTATATGTCCTCACTAAATAGGTCCATGCTGGGGTTGTTGAGGAGTCAAAAAGCAAAGAGGAGGGAGCATTGATCATTTTAAGGGTCCTTTAAAGGGAGAGGAACAACAGGGAAAAAAAGATGTTTTGGGCTTTTAGGATGTATTTCATAGCATCCCATGAACTTCACTGTGTTACTGGTGGGAGCCTGGAGGAACCTGACAGCTCCTGCAGCAGCCAGAGCACTTCTGGGAATCTGAGGATAAATAGTCCCTGTGGACTGTGTGCATCTGCTTGCCCCATTAATGAACTGTGTGGGCCCTCTGTCGTAATTATTCTTCAGTATTTGATAATTACTCTTCAATTGTTTGCCTGGTAAAGGAGATGCTTCTCAAGCAGCTCCTCTGAGCTGCTTCGTATTGCACTCAGACTTGACAAAAATCTTCCCAAACCAGCCGAGCTCTGAGAAGAGGCAGCCCAAGACCCCTAATGTAGCAAAGATGTTGAAATTGCTTCAGCTGATGGTAATTATTTCAACATCTGATTGCAACCATCACCAACGGAGTGGACACTGCGCCACTTCTCCCACAGCTCCGAGCTCCTGGGCTCAGTCTCGCTGACAAATCACAACTGAGATGGTGTGTTTTGCTGTCTCAAATACATGATGCCATGCTCGCTCCTTGAAAAACCCTTTGTTTTTGGCCAAAGTGTTTGATGACCAGAGACTGGAGCGAATCACTTGCTTTTAAATGGCTGTGAACATGTGGTGTGTCTGGGTGCAGGAGAGTATTTTCCCTGCAGTTTAAATCATTTTCCCTGCAGTTTAAATCATGTTCCCTACAGTAGAAGTCTTTTTCCCTACAGTTAAATGCTTTTCCCCTACAGTAAAAGTCTTTTTCCCTACAGTTAAAATAATTTTCTCGACAGGAAAAGTAATTTTCCCTGCAGTTTAAGTCTTTTCCCCTACAGTAAATTCTTTTTCCCTTCAGTTCAGCTATTCCTCCCTATAGTTAAAGTCTTTTTCCCTGCAGTTTAAGCTCTTTTTTTCCAAGAAGTTAAAGTCATTTTCCCTGCCTTTAACCAGCTGCACTGCAATTGCTGCTGCCCCGAGCAGATTTCAGTCAATGGCTCTTGCTGAAATAATGGGGTGGAGAATTTAAGAGAAGAAGAATTCCACCTTGGTGCATTACAGAGCTGCATTTCTGTGCTTTAGCTCGCTCCTGTTGTACAATGAAGCACCATGTAAGGTACTGTGACATTAAAAATAGGGTAGAAAGTGTTTTGTGTTGCCTGTAGCTGATGAAACTCCTACTCCAGCAAGCAAACGCAGTGTATCCTCTTTTGAGGTCTCCATACCAATAACTTCGTCTGACAGCACCGTTTTCTCCTCTCCCTCAGGTTTTTTGTTGTTGAAGATCACATCTTGCACACAACGCAGGGCTTGGTAAATCGAGCCTATCTTGATGAGCTGTGGGAGATGGCCTTATCCAAAACCATCGCAGCGCTGCGGACACATTCTGTAAGTAAAAGACTCTGCTTCCTCAACTGGATGCTTGAGGTTGACATGTTGGAAGAATTGGCTTTTGCAGTCATCTTCTTGGCTTTGCCTCTTTTCTGATGACTCTTCTTAAAATAATTATGTGATGTTACTTGGACAGGCTGGAGAGCTGGGTCGGGAGAAATCTAATGAATTGCACCAAGGGCAGTGTAGAGCCTGGCATCTGGGCAAGAACAACCCCAGGTAGCAGGATAGGTTGGAGACTGACCTGTGGAGAGCAGTGTAGGAGAAAGGAACCTGGGAGTCCTGGTGGACAGCAGGATGACCATGAGCCAGCAATGTGCCCTTGTGGCCAAGAGGGCAAACAGCATCCTGGGGTG
>JAOXOE010008575.1:0-24646 GCA_028565055.1 Phoeniculus purpureus
CACCAGCCCTTCCCTGTTGGTGAGAACAAGGTCCAGCATAGCACCTTTTCTTGTTGGTTCCTCCACCATTTGGAGGATATGAATTACACAGCAGAAAACAACTGCTCTCTTGCCTTTGGACTAGACTGAGAGAGTTCTCACTCAATTACAGAGGCAAAGGAAGAGATGTGAAAACACCTGCTCAGCCTTGGTTTTGGCTTCAGCTCCACCAGGATGAGTTGCCACCAGATGACCTCCCTCTCTTCTGTCAGCTGGAATAGCTGCCTAATTATTACAAAGTCGTTACAGAGCCCACCACAGGAAAATGTGAGAGTTTACTTTCTCCTCAGGACAAAGGTGTTGAGATCAGTAGGTAAAAAGCATGTTTAATGTAATTTATTAGTGCGTTGTGAATTTGTAAATAAATTACAAGCACCTTCTAGCTACTATCCAGCATCTGGTACTAAAGACAAATATCTCTGGTATTGGAGCAGCTACTGCTGCAACAGGGATTTCTGCACTCCTGGAAAGACTGCAGGAGTCTCCTGTTTAGGAAACTCGTATTTCATCCCCAGTTGCATCATTTGAGAAACTTTCTATACTTCCTTCCATTTCATGACTTTTTTAAACTCAAACATGTTCTATAGCTTAGTATTATTATTAATCATTTTAGTTTTAATGTCAGAGAAAGGTGTTTCCCAGCAGTAGTTTGAAGTAATCATTTTATGCATGATGAACTAAGATGTAATTACAGTATATAAGAGATATTGCAACCTGTCATTTTGTAGGTGGGATAAAATACCTGTGAAGAACTATCTCTCTTCAAAATGGAGAAGGGATTAAGCAGATTATCTTCCAGTAATGAGCTGAAATTTTTTCCACACTGTTGAGTTCTGCTCACAGACAATTGCAAGAGTAGATTTTAATAGACCGTTAAAGTTCTGTTTGAGTGAATTGGCAGGAGGTGACTGATACCTGTGCCCAATAATCACAGCAGCGTTTCTGAGACTTTCTCCTCAAAGACAGAAGGGAAACAAAGTCTTGTCAAGAGATTCAGAGCATAACTACTGAATGGACTCAAGTCCTTAGCAGCCCAGAGACTATGCTAGATAAGTCACTTTTACACTGCTGAATAGAGTGAATGAAAAAAAGGGGGATGGCAAAGAAGAGTCTCCAGGAACATTCTTCCTGTTCATTTACAAATAGGATTGTAACTGCTCTCTTCTATAGCCTGTTGTCCTGGATTAAAACCAAACAAACAAAAAGAAAGGCAGTCAGGACTTGAGGGGGGGTCTTGGATAGAATTTATCAGGCAATGGAGCAGCTTAGGGAAACAAGAGGGGTTTATTAAATCTATAGCTAAGCACAGAAAGAAGAAAAGCCCAAGCAAGTTAAAACACACAAAACAGAAACTCTGTCACAAAGAAAATGGATTTGTGTTGCAAATCCATCCTACAGATCAGAGATCCTCCTTAAATTTCTTTAAAAAGAAGCAGGTGCTAAGAGCTCTTCCCACAGGATACAGCACAGATGGACTGAAAAATTGCTATATGAGAAGGAAGTTTTCTAATTATTAAGGCTCGAGCTGTTCCCTAGCAAACATTTAGGATGACACAGCAGACACAATATTGTATTAAAAACCCCCTATTTTTAGCTCGTACTAAAGCATTCAGTATAAAACTGCATTTTTTCCTGCCCCATAGCATGAACATATACTCTTTTTTTAATCCCCTCTGCATGTACCTGATGACACTATCACTTGGAACACAATAATATTCCTTACAAATTTCCTATGAGACAGCAGGAATTCAGTGGTTTTTAACCATGAATTAGTTAAAGAATATTATTAAAAAAGTGAGCAGTCCAAGCAGTTACTATGGAGGGATTAAGTTACTATTAGGCAATGTGTATGTTGTGTAAATGAGTCAGCGAAAGCTTTACTTAATCCAGAGGTAGAGTACTAGTATATTGTCTTTGCAAATGCAGAAAAGGTTTTCAGCCAAGGGATAAGGAAGTAGAATTTGACAGACTGCTTCTTTAAACTTCTAATCAGAATGGTTACCAGGATATTTTGGCTTATTGGATGCATAAAAATTCTCCTGCTATATGAAAATTTTCACTTGTTAAAACATGAAGCAACAAATCCATAGAGGAAAAAAATCCCCACTGCTTTCATATTTTGATTTGTCATATTCAAAGCCAGGTACTGAATCTTACCCTAATGGTATATTGGGCATTGTTCATTTTTATCTCATTTTATTTAACAAAGTACATGATCTTTGGATTTTTGAGTTCTGCACTTTACAGATGAGTTTGTAGGAAACTGAAAATGTTTTAGTGACATGTCTAGTCACTATTTCTTCTGACTTCACTCTTCTTAAGCATGAAGCTGAGCTACAGCTTCATGGTGGACAGTGACCGTTATCACAGGTGGCTTTTATTTGTTCTAGGCAGACACGTCAACACCTTGGGCTGCTATACTGGGTACTTTACAGACAGCCTTAAATATCCTGTCCCTTCAATTCATTTTTGACTTTCCATGTGAAAAGCTGGCATAAGCATGGCTGCCTTGAAGCTTGGGGACACCCTGACATCCCTCAAAGAGCTTCAAACAGGCAATTGCCTGTAAGGTAGTCAGAGAGACCACAGAATTGCACAAATACTGTCCATCAGATTGATGAAAAGAAGTTTCAAGGCAGAGACGTGTAACTCAGGCAGCCACTTCTCACCTCTAGGTTATTAGTCTGTAAATACTAGGAAGGAGGCCATGCAAAAGTATTGCTCTCATCACATCACCCCTTCCTGCTCTTTTAAAATATTAATTATTTCTTTGTAAGCAAAGTTGTTTTCTGAGCAGACAACTGTGGCTGCCTATTCCCTACCCACTCTTGTCCTGTAGATTAATTCCATCCCTTTTTCTAGTGCTCACAGGTGCCTATTTGCCCTCCAACCACAGCACACAAAGCATCACCCACCCTTACAGCTCTCCAGCTTGGAGCTAAGCACATGTCAGGGGTTACCTGCTATTAATTGGGGTGGCAGTGATCTGTGTTGTTCTCCTGTGATCAGTTGCTCATTTTCATTAAGCTTCTAGGAGCTTTGTGTTATCAGAGTCTTTCTATCTATCAAATAAAGCTGGAACTTGCTGGTTAATTCAAAAGTCATTATGGAAAGGAAACCAGCAGATGGACAAACTCTGGGACTATACGTCTTATTTCATTTCAGACACCGAACTGAACTCCAGTTAGATCTCGCTTTCTTAATGCTAACCAAACAATTTCTTACAATGCTAGTTAAAAGCCCAAGCTATGTTTTCAGTAACATTATGATAAATACATTGGTATTTGAAAATGAAATTCAGAGTTTTGAGAAAGAGCTTTAAGCAACCAGACTTGTAGACGTCCTTAGTGATAAATCAGTGGAAGAAGGTGAACATCTGAAGTTCACGTTCCATCTGTTTTCACACAGACAAAACTGTAAACAGGAAGAATTTACAAGATAATTGGTGAAAAAAAAAACAACCTGATGCCCCCAAATTTTGAAAAGTTCCAACACAATGGAACTTTCAATATTTCATCAAAATTTCTGCCAAAGTCAGGATCTGTACGCCCTGCTGTGGAGTTAATGTGAATTTTTAATTTAGAGAGTTACACTTCTTCACTGGTATAGACTCACAGTTGGAGAGACTAAATAAGAAAGAGCATCAAAGCACGAGGAAACAGACTGGAAAAAGAGGAGCAGCAAAGACAAAGAGGACACTTGTCAGGTGCCTGTGCAATATCAGTTCTCAGTGGCACTGGTAGCTCCTCTGCCCATTGGAGAACTATATCCAGGTACAGTGGATTTCATTCACAAAATCAGTGCCAAATCTGGTTGTCCACAATATGCAGATGTGGATGAATGAAACCTGCCAATGATGCTAAACAGCTCACCAGGCTGGATGACTGTAATTCCTGAAGTTCCTTCATCCTGGCTCTGTGTTTAGCATGTATTTTCTCCACTACATTCTGTCCAGCACCACATATCCTTAGTTACAGAAGGACAGAAGTAGCTAATATTAAACAGACAAAGTGCATTATAGAGAATCAAGCAGACTAACCAGAGAGAAAGAGTAGCCTTCATAATTGCTTATATATAGACGTTGGATGAGTAAATAAAAACAGATGCACAGATCAGCTGGTGAATTGCACAGTGAGGAGCTGGTAGGTTCTGTCTACCTGAGATGGTATCCTTGTTTACAGACTTATACCTCTGTTGCCATGCTGTCATTCAAGGAGGCGTTTTGGAAAGGCAAGAAGAAAAAGCATGAGTGTAGAAGTATAAATTCCTGTTTTGCAGAAAGCTTTCTTCCTTTAAAACACTGCAGAAATATAACTATTTTGTGTTAAAATAGAAGGGAAGTTATTTAATACCTTTGAAACCTACTTAAAAAGCTGTCATACATTAGAGCTGAGATAGGAAATATCTGGGTCCTGATTATTTTCTACTTGGAAATAAGTAAATTTTAATAATCCTTTTCTCACCACACAAAGTAAGCTTGTCTGACCTGGTTTAGCAACTGACATGCAGGTAAAGCTTCATCAACTGTATGTATATGCAGAAATGTAACAGAATCAAATTTATTAATAACAAATATCCAAGGATGCAGATTTTTTTAATGTTGGTCTTTTCAGTTTCAAATAGTTTTACTAATATTTGCTTTGACAGAGATGAGTACGTTTAATTTTGCTGTGACTGCAGCACTTTGGACTTTAGGTCTCAAAAGCCCAAGACATAACTAATTGGATACTCATTCAAAATGCAAATCCTGTGTGTTACAACCACATTTTAGTTAATATTTGAGATTAATTCTTTCAGTTGTCAAGTGCCAGGCTCAAAGATGACTATTTAATAATTTATGTATAAATATTCAAAAAATAAAAACAAACTTATAAAGATGAAAAAAAGTAAAAATAAAAAATAAATCAAGTGAGAGCTGGACCTATCCTTTGGTTTAATTGAGTATTTGGCAACATAAATACTGAAATAGGATGGCTGTCTAAAAGCAAGCATGCCGGGACCACTCTTCAGTGAAATCTGACTGCTTATTACTTGATATTTTGATATTTTTAAAGCCTCAGAAACTCAAGCAAGGCTGATCTGACCCCGTCTCCCATTTTTTTTCATCTGCAACAGGAGTTCTCAAACCATTAGATTGAGGTCCTCTTCTTCTCTCTGCCTGGATGAGTCCCTCACAGACACCTCCAGTGTGGCTCCTCCTGCACCATGCTAAGGATTGCTAAAGGAGTAAGAGAACCTGGAAGACTGAATGCAAAGTAAAGCTTCTTATAAAAGACAAGCACTGATCTTCTGTCTGTTACCACTTTGATTCTGGAGGCTGTCTGGCTTGCAAAGCCACTTTAGAGTGACAATTGGAGGTCTTTGCTGTGGAACTACAGCTGCCTCATTCAGCGAGGTGAAGCAGAGACATACTGATGTGACAGAATACACTTCCACTGACATTAGCAATGCTAAGCCTGTGTGCTAGATAGAAGAATTATGTATCCAGAACAGATTTTAGGCACATTTCATCACCTCAAGTTTAATCTCTCCTGACAGCATGCCTGCTTTTATACCATCTTTTCATATAATTTTACACATCTTTTCCCAACAGCATTTACCACAGAGTTCCTAGGTAAGTAAACCTAGGGGTGTGAAAGGTGCTGGATTGTTAGCAAAAGAGGTCATAATCCTTTATCCAACAGACTTGGTGCAAGTCCCACATTCAGCTAAAGGAATGGCTTCATGACTAGTAAGATTGGGCAATGCAGTTCATATGTGTTTATGTTTAGCCAGACTCCCAAGGTTGATTCCTGGTAGCTGTTACTAATGATTCTATCTTCTGAGAACATCCATCTACTAGCAAACTTTTGCCAGTTGCAAGAGAAACACCAAATAAGAATATGGGGTTTTTTATTCCCTATTAGCAGTATAGCTAATACCTGTACTACTAATATAACACACATAGCTTACAGCTTGAAGTTGAGGGGTTTTAATGGCTTATATAATGGCTCTGGCAATTTCTTACTTCTTTCTCCCACAATCCCTAAATAATCACCACTGCAGCACACACTGCTGGTAGCTCCACACCTCTCCTTTTCACTCCCTGCAGCAGGTCCCTATTTGTTCATCTTTACTCTCTGCAGGGAAGATACCTTAGCTGCTTTGCTTTCATTCTTCATTCAGCAAAATGTGGAAAAAATGTTCAGTGACAGCCTGTTGCACACCACTCTAGTAGTAGTGCATAAACCAGAAAGACTACTCATAGAAGCTTTTGGAAATGCAGCGTTTTGTATTTAAAACTATTTAGCTTTACAGTAACGAGATTGTTCATTCTGCAGCTGGATTTGCAGAGATGCAGTACTTCTTAAAACACTTTTGGATTTCCAGTAGTCTTTCATGAACTAAAAAGTTTGTTTCAGATATTACACCAGGAGGGGTTAGTAATGAAAAATATCCCACTAACCTCAGAGTACTTTGTGATCGGTGTTCTCCAAAAAGTCACAAAGAGAGTTTGAAAATGCAGAACAGCACAGCAATTTAAATCAATAGCAACGATACATTTCTTTGGTGGATGTCTTTCTACTTAACAGCATTTAAGATTTTTCCTTTAAGAACTTCATTACCAGACCATGTATCTTCAGACCACAATGAAGCTGTGTTGCTGCACTAAGGAAAAGGATGTTTGCAGTAGAGGGAAAAAAACCATACCCAATTTTTCAAGCATCAGGTGCAGACTTAGAAATATGTTGTCCCAAAATTCCTTGTGTCTTCCCAGCCTCTCCCTCTGCTCTTTGTTCACTTTCCCTTTTAGAACTCTAAGCAATGCCATTATTTCAAATTTCTCTCTCCTCAACACAGGTCCTACTCCACTGTCAGTTACTCTCCTTCTGTACTGATGTTGTTCTGTCACACCTTGGAGAAGTTGTACATTTTCCTTCCATAGCAGTGGCTGCATGTAGGAAATCCCTCACTCTCTTAACATGTGACCAACGGGGGTTTTGCTGTGGTATGAGGTGGCATAGAGGCACCTTCCCATGACTGCGTTTCTGCCCTGGCTGCTACATGAAAGACCTCATTTTTCTCCTGGGGCTGGAGATAGCAGTGGAAACTGACTCCTCTCTTTTAAAATATTTTCATAGATGTTTTTGTCTGTCACAGGATAGCTGCTTTCCCAGCAGAATATGCTGAAGATTGCAGAATGCAGGTTGCTCTCCCTGGCTAAATTGCATCTCCAGGACTGCAGGAAAATGTAGTGGGTCTTTCCAGTTGTTGTCCTTCCTGTGGTACTGATATTCCCTTTGGCAGGTGGCTATTCTGGGTCAAGCTAGAAGACCTTCTTGTAAACAGAGTAGAAGGTAAAGAGCCACAGAAGTCAAAGCCATAGTTTTATACATGGCACTCAGCTTTATAAGAGTATTTGGGGGTGAGGCATCATCCCCTGCCTGTATTCAGTGCCTGTGAAAGGTTTTAAGCATCTTTGAAGACAGGTGTTAGTAGAGCCTTCAAGTTGCACATTAAACATAAGAAATTACATTTGAAGAAATACAGCATATGTCATCTTAACATAGACATGTTTCCAGGCAGTTTGCTTTCCTTAACAGTTAAAAATAGAAAGCTGTCCTCATGGATGGAGGTGGAAATAATACAACTGATGAATTAATCGTATTGCAACACTGCCAAGAAGCCTCAGACTGCAACTTGCCACTGAATCCTGATTGTCTCCTGAAGCTGGTAGGAAACCTAACAGCACACCACTGAGCAACAGCCCATTTCAATGGATTACCTCCTTTTGCCTGTGGCACAGAGGAAGTGTTGTAGAAGGGATGCAAGCTGTGACATAAAATCATAGAATCATTGAATCATCATGGCTGGAAAGGACCTCCAGGATCATCAAGTCATCTGAACATCTCCCTAACTCTTAGACTATAGCCTCAAGTGCTCTATCTGGTCGTTTTTTAAACACCTCCAGAGACAATGACTCCACCACCTCCCTGGGCAGCCTGTCCCAGTGCCCAACCACTCTCTCAGTAAAGAACTTCTTCCTAATAGCTAATCTAAAATTCCCCTGACACAATGTGAGGCCATTTCCCCTTGTCCTGTCGTGAGTAATTTTGGAGAAGAGACCAGAACCAGCCCCACTTCAACCTCCTTTTAGGTAGTTGTAGAGAGCAAGGACATCTCCAGTCCTTTGTGAACACAAAGTCACCATGCACAGAACAAAATACAGCCTTAGGTCAACTTTCATCTGTACCGAGAGATCTAAGTGAAGCAACAGGAGGGTGACACATCTTTAAAGAGTTACCACTTGCTAAAGAAAATCGTAAGAACCAGTGACTGTTAGTAGAATGTTCTTACCTTCCATCAGTACTGTAACTGGGAGCTGAGTGGTATCAACGTGAAGAGGAAATGTTTTCTGTGTGCAAGCTTTCTTAGAGCAGTAGGTGAGAACAGCAGTTTTGTTTCAGGTATAAAATATCAGAAGTATAAAGCAGAAAATGTTTTTTCCTCAGCGAGGAAGTAATAGTAGAAACATTGATTTTGTGTTTAGAAAATAATGTGAAAACCTCACAATTATCATCTCTCTAACACTGTAAGGCATTCAACAATACATATAAGATTTGTATTTTTACTTTTGTCATGAAAATATGTTTAACATATCAGGAAAATAAAAATCAGTAGCTCAAAATAACTGGTGGGTCACTGGTTAATTTTCTTCAGAACTACTGGAGTTCTGAACAAAAGAATTCAAACAGCAATAGCATGCTAAAAGAATTATTTCATTCAAGGTTTCATTTATACAAAAATGGAGCAGCAAATTACCCCCAAGACAAAGCCAGTGCACAAAACCAATGCACAGAGTGTTGTAAAGTCCCCCGAGTTCTACTTGTGTTCATCCAAGAAGCACAGTGAAAGGTTTGCAAAGTGCATTCTGATCTGTCAGAAGCACTCAATGTTTGAGTCTCTGCAACGCCTGTGACCTGGAACACCTACCACTTTTTTAGGTGTTGATTAAAGTTGATTAGAAGTGAGAGAGCTGCACGCCATTCCAAGGGAGGGGAGGTGGAGGCACTACGGGCCACATTCCAGATTTCCCAGAAAAAAAGAGCAATTAATAAGGCACCTAAAAAAGCCTTGTGTGAACATCTATTTGTTATTTCAAAGTGTCAACCTGAAGGCTTAATTAATCATAAAATGCAACACTTTGTGATTAATGCATCTTCATACCTAATCCAGATGTGTCTAAGTAAGCAGGATGTTAGCAATGCATAGGCAGCATTTGGATCTAGGTTCCCCTTGACCAAGGTCACATAAGCAAAACGAGTGTGAGCAGGGGAACTGACAGAGCCTGGTTTGCTATGGATTTTGTCTGGGAGCTGAGTTCACTTAGCAGCAAACACGGAGTGAATTTCAGGTGCAGTTTTCCCTGGCTTTGAAATACTTATGGCTTCTGTCTTGTAAGGGCAAAGTCCTCAGTACAGGCAGTATCTCTTATTAGGGGCACTCTTAAAGCCTCTCCCCCTCCCCTCTGTAACAAGCTTTTTATTCTCATGAGTATGTAAGAATATAAATTGCATGGAGACTCCTGCTGCTCTCTAATTTGTTTAAAATTTGCTAGTGGGTTAAAAAGCTGTCGCAGCAGGATGGGCAGATGCATGACCACGTCCAAATCACATGATTGCGTAAGCCTGGTTTTCCTTAGAAAACCAGACCAAGAATTCCCAGACCCACAAAAAGGAAATAACAGAGAAAAACAAAAGAGCAATTTAAACAATAGCTAAAAGCATCTCCTACTCCTAGTCACTGCAAATCTACACACGCCAAAACAAGTTGTGGAGGCGAATATAATTCACAGATTTATAACATCTTAATGGCTCTCATTCACAAGTTTTACTTTTCACAGCGTAAATACAACTGAGCTTCAGGGAGCTACTGTAGGACGTGCTTCATCGCCATAATATCAGTAAGGCATGTATGTCTGGTGAATGACATTTCTCACTTCAAAAAGACATCAGCAATGTCCATCTTAAATTCTAAGTTGGTTTTTTTTCAGATATAACTGAGTTGGGTACAAGGATTTCTGTTCCGATAAATAGGAGAATGTGGATTCAAACTCCTTAAAGATGGTCGTGGGTTTTTTTTCTATCTTGTAAGTCCTACAGTTGTCTTTCACACAGTGTTTTTCACTAGAAACAGAATAAAAGCAAACTTTCAGAAAATGACTCCTTGGTTCTGCAAAAGCTCTTCTTTGGAGAAACAGTCCATTTCATTCCCTTCGTTTTGCCTCCAATGAGCTATTTCCAGTATTTCCAACAAGCTGTTAGTCATAACAATGTCCGAAACTGTCACTGGGTTAACACGGTTAATTAGCAAAGTGCTAATAAACAAATAAAAGCAGGGAGGTCTTAGCTCCTGACTTATGAGCTTAGCAGGTGAAAAGGGGAGAACTGGACTTCAGGGAAACAACTAATATCTACTTTTAACAACAATCCCCCATTTCCCCAATAGGCAAACAAACATTTCCCCAAAGCACAAAACAAACTGGTGTCTGTACAAAACAATAGAGGGAGTTAAGGAGCACTTCTTTCAAGAATTCCAGCTCTAACAAGTCCTCAGGGAAACAGATCCTTTAAGTGGCAACGTGGTGACACCTCCTCTTCCCTAAAGACATTTCCTTAAGTGTCATCTGTACCTATGGGGAGCTCTAGTGGAGGCTATGGCCCCACCAAACCAGTAGTCTCAAAGTCATATCTTTCCTTTAAGATCTCCACACTTTCACACTGCCAGCTATCTTGGCCTAGGACCACCTCGTTTACCACCACCTTTCCCCACGTTCTGAAATGAGGCATTTCCCCTCCTTCTTCTTCAGAGCTGGGGCTGCAGCACAGCTGTTTTCTCACCCCATTCCCAAACACATACAAGAACTCCCAAAGGAAAAAAAGAACAAAACTCCTGACCAAACAAAAAAATAGATCCCAAACCCATGTTTTCATGCCAAAACACATTAATTTACAGAGGCACTGGTTGGCTGAGTCAGAGGTGGGTTCTGCCTGGAGCTGGGGAGAGGTTTTTTCCTGGTTTCTCAAAACTTCTCACAGGCACCATTTACCTCCTATCCTGATTTACCAACCCCCTGCCCAGCTCAAATCATGACAAGCACCTGAGGGGTATTAGCTCTGTAATAAAGCAGAAACAAGACATAGATGAGTTTCTCTCCAGGCTACTTGGATCATACGAATGAAACAGGATACTGGGGTAGCTTCCCTTGAACCAACAATGTTATCATACTTTTAAGCAAATATACATTTCTGATGAAAACTCTGAATGGGCATCTCTTTCACAAGAAACCTGTATCTACCATGGACGTGTTTAAAAGTAGTGTAGTTACGGAACTTAAGGACAAGATTTAGCAGTGGGCTTGATACAGTTAGATTATAGTTCAACTCAATGATCTTGAAGGTCTTTTCCCAACCTAAACAATTCTGCGATTCTATGCTGTTACCCTGGTGGTAGAGAAAAGGTTGTGTGGCATCAGGAAGGCATACTTGCCCTGAATTAAATTCTGCAATGCTGATATGGCTTGGCAGTAACAGGTGTAGTCCCTTCCCAGTGTTACACACATCTCCCATCCCTTTTGTGTTTCCTCCTAGCTGTAGTTCTTGCTCAGTTTTCCCCCTCCCCTATTCAGAAACTCCATGTCAGCCACTGCCATGGAGTGAAATGACAACTCTGACACTGTCAGAGCTGGTACAGGGGTTCTGTCATCCCTACACCAGAACAGCAGCACTGCTCAGTGTGATCCGAGCCACTGAGTATCTGCAGAAAGGGGGACACTGAACGGCTCCATACATGCCAGGATTTTGCATAGACTGAAACAGAACTCCCTGTTGTTTCCACTGAAGCAAGCTTAGGTGGGTGATGCTCAAGGTAAACTCGTAGTCAGCTCTGGAACCCATCCTCACCAGTTGTTATAGCTGTTTCCACTGCAGCAGATGACATGACCGCCTGCGCTGCACAAATGCACCTGAGTGCTTGTGGGGCTCAGTTTAGGGAGGTTTTTCTACCCACTACTGCGGCATAATAAACAGGAGGTAGTGCAATTTTTAATAGTAAATCTGACACTAGGAGAAAAAGAACATAAAACCAAAGGTTAAGTGATCTGTATTGGTACTCAACGGAGTAAACGACATTATTATTTGCTTTTTTCTGAATTAGTTGCAGTCTTAGTACTAATATTTAATTCTCATAAAGTTTGCTTTTTGCAAATATGCTGGTTAACTACCAAAGCCAAGTCTTTGGTATTTTTTCTGTCTAAAGGAACACTTTTTGTCTTGCAAGCAATACAGACGTCCTCTAACAAACGTATTTGGAGCCTTTTCTTTTCCTGAGGGATAACAGCACAATTTTTATAAACAGCTGTCCAGGTATTTGTAAATAGTCAGCTGTGAAGTTTGTGTGTCCAGAGCAGAGCTAGTGAAGTGCCAAGTTCCAGGAGTAACATAAATGCTCATTATAAGGTAGCATTTCTCACAGTGATCATGCTTTGTCTTTTCATCAGACAGGCTGTACTAGTAGCCATGGGTTAGGGTGTTGTTGATGGACAAAATCTCCAGCAAGCAGCAGCAGCTGCCATAACTGCCAAGATCAGAAATAAACAGACATTCAGGACTGATCTACCAATAACCTTTATCCTCCTTGCCCTCAGCCCAGTCCATTATCTGTTTTGCATTTGTACGTGAAAGCCCAGTTACGAAGCCTGCAGCTGAAAGTTTCAGTCCCTCCTCACCACCAAATGCTGAACACATCTCTGGCATTTACACCACGGGTAAACCCCTAATGTTTTTGTTCATTTGAGCATGTACAGTTTTCAAAATACACACACTGGACTTTGAGTAACCCAGAAATAGCAAGATATCAATGCAGGCAGGAATTTTACTGTTCTCATGTACAGGGCACTTGCTAACTTTCTTATGACTTTTGATTTATTTTCTCATCTCTAAATGGCACTTTGCCAGTTGCCTCTATTTCTTGAACTGCTCCTTTGTATTCTAGATCCAATGCAAGCATCAGCGTGCATGAATATTTCTATTTTTGCACTGAGCACCAGCTCATAAAATGACAAATATGATAGCGTAAACCCAGAATTTAATAGGGGCTGATGATGATCTAAATGTCGTGAAGTTCTTTGTCACATGCAGCTTTAGAGATTCAGATGAGCACTGATTGGAAATTGCCCCCTTTGTTTTTTTTTTATTTTTTTTTTTAATATGAGATGTTAAATATCTCTGCTTAGGACTTGTCTTGTTTTCTTGCTAGAAAAGCATATGCTCAATACACATTTGCTGCAATCCCCACCTCCATGACCCTTCCCTTGTGGTTTTATCTCAATTTATGTAAAAGACTTGCCTACCATTATTTCATAATTAAAGTCCCAGATTTGCCACTTGGGAGTGCCCAGATGGGAGGAAACAAATCCATACACGTTCTAAAAACAAAAAAAGTGAAGGGCTCCTTCATTTCCACTTCATATTCTGAACACTTCATAGTGCAATGGGATCATTTTTAGCTCAAGATCCCACTCTGTAAAGTTCTCCCACACACCAACATTTTTGTTTCCATTCAGCCATTCAAATTAGGATTCAAATCTGTCCTTTACCCTTTTTTCTTTCCTCATTATACAGCAGCAGAGCTCACAGTATAATCTGCATCAAGTGTTCCTCTTGATTCTGCCTTCATAACAAAAGACATTGAAGAGATGTGAAAGAAAGTACAGCTTATACTGCTCACTGTAATGGAGCTAAGAGGATGATAAGCAAGAGAGACAGCAACAGTGCAAAGCAAGATTTCTACAGGGATAGATCTTCTTGGAAGTGTTAAAGCACTGCTTCGTCTAGTCCACTTGAAATGATCACTAGCAGGGGGATATCAGCAAGACTGGTCAGGTATGCAATTATATTTGGGAACAGTAGAGCCTAATTTCTAATTGTAAGAAGTTAATGTTTCAGTCTGTTATTTTCTTTTCAGTCAGAGCAGATAAGGTGATGCTGTTGATTCCTGCTGCTCTCACCAAAAGCTCTGATTGTAAGGTAGGACTGGCAAGATACTTAGCAGTGGGATTTGCTCTGTTTGGGAAAATCCACCCAGTGAACAAACTCAAGTCTAAAAAAGGCGTGTCCAGTTTAAAGTCTAAGCATAGCCCCAAAAGTTATACGTATGCAATGACTTCATACATAAAGTTTAAAATCTAAAAACACATTTATATAGAAGGACACACATACACAAGGATAGTTACAACAGCTTTGCACTTCCCCCTGCCCTTATTTAGCTGTTGTTACTGAGAACACTACCAGGAAGCAGCAGGCATTTGGCTTTATGGACAGACCGAATTTGAATAACCTGTATTTGTCTTTAGTTTGTCAGTTGTCAAAGAAATTGGACATGAAGTACTTCTTTCTCTGACTTCACCCACTACTCCGAACAATGACATAGCAAGAAGCAGGCTGGATTTGACTGTTTCAAATACAATGCTCAGGATTGGTTCTCGCTCCTCCTCACCCTGCAGAAAGCCCTTATTCACATCAGAATTCCTGCTTTTCTTGCTCAAGGAGACTTCAGGCAGGGACTGTTTTGGCTGGTGTTACACAGCGAGAGCTGTAACTTCACCATTTTTCAGAAGCACACAGCGTAACTTTTGGAGACATCCCATGTCCAGCACATGTACCACTGCCATCTGCAGGACTATCGAGGTGTGATTCAGCTACAGCACCAGAATGCTTCTGCAAGTACACAGACACACAGTCACCCTTGCTCCTTGCTAAGATAAGCACTTGTGGCTCTTATTTCAAGGTGATGCCAGAAAATGTTGTTACTGCTCCAAAGACCTGCAGTCACAGTTATGCTGGAGAGAAGGGTGACTTTAGTCAGTTGTTGGAGTCAGCATCCATAAGGCTATCTACTTGCCAAGCATCTCAGATAACTTCCTGCTGGGTAAGGAAACAGCCTTTCTATGGAGCAAGAGTAACTGAACCACTAGAGAAGTAACGTATTGATATCACACTAAGAAGTTTGCTGCCAAAGCAGCTTTTCTGAGTGCGGGGACTTATTTGCCTTATTCCTTGGTAGGACCATTCTACTATCTTTTTTGATCTCAGCTGGTTACCGTGGTGAGTTTGGTTGATGGTCACTTCAAGACTTAAAACTTGTGTTGGATTTGGACCAATATCAAAGTTTTCAAAACTGATGTCTGAAATGCACCTCAGCATTAGAAAATGTTTTAGAAATAAGTCAAATGAGAACAGAGCCGTATTGATGTCTGTTCCACGCAGTTAGATGGCTCATGCACACAGCCTTGAAGCACACTTGGGTTAGGATGTTGGCTTGGTTTTATAGTGCTTAGCTTAGTAGGTGTATCCTCTTGTCACTCTACAAAGTTGAATTCTGTACCGAATTTTCTGCTAGCTTTGGGATTTTAGATAATTTTGTGGAATCTGAAAATGGAGGAACCCAAACTCCCACCTCTGAGTTTTCTTGGGGAATCTGAAAGTGCTGAACTTGCTGATCAGTGTTTAAGAAGCTTTTCACTGTCATCGTGATGAGCAGGAAACAAACTTTCACCAAGACTTAAAGTAGCAGAAGCAAAGTGCTAATTCAGTTCAGGAGAGCACAGAGAGCCAAGTCAGATAATTTTTCTTCAGGTTCAAAATTGAAAAGACTGAAAAAGGCTTTGACTCACCTGTCATTTATGCTGTCGTAATATACATAGACTACAGAACTCCTGAGCACAAACTCGTACTAAAGAGGAATTCTCAAAGCTCATTACACGGTACTTGCAAATGAGTCTTTGACTTCTGGAGTTGCCAAACACTGGCTCAAATCCCGACCCCCTAGCACACAGCCTGCATAACTAGGATGTACACTGTGGAAATCAACAGGAGAGAGGTTTTTTTAACTCCTTAAGAGTTCAGAGAAACAACAGAGCCACTTTGGACTAAACCATTCAGTAACTGCATCTCTGATAACTCAGGAACATTTGTTTCCCACTGCAATGGCAAGCATGTTTATGCATCTGCAGTGTCCTAACCCTTTCTTTTCCCTGGCCCTCCGTGAGGTAAAGTGTATGTCTCCCTGTGCAACAGGCCCAGTGCCTGCATGTCTCTGCCTAGGTGTTCAGAGAGATCTGAGAAGCTGCACAGCAAATTGCATCTGTCTGAAAAGACTTACATTCCATCTTTTCCTTTTTGGTAAAGATTTGCCTCCAAACACTCAGCTCCCTGCCACATTGCTACTTATCAGCCCAATGCTGCTGAGCATTTGTTACACTACCCAGGAGGGCAGAAGCACTTCACCAGGACCGTATTCTCTAGCCTGGCTGTGGCATGTGCAAGCACTAGTTATGCATTACTCGGGCCAGTTAAAAGGCAGTTCTTATGCATCTTGAATTCAAAGTGAAAAAAAAAGAAGCTAAACAGTAATAAAAAGGGAATGGCAGTGTTGAAGATGAGTTGGGAGGAAAGGGAGAAAAGAAACACTTTCATCTGGAAGTGCTTTTCCAAAGTGATGTCATCTGAACACAGAGGATTAAATCCTCTGCTAACATACACTGACATAAATCAGTTGCCTTAAAGCACTGTGGCTGCGTTAGATCTGGCCTGGAGCTTCTTGAGTCTTCTCTTGGTCATCAGATTATGTGCCATTAGTTACTTCTGACGTCACTTGGATGCCTTCATTTATTTCCCAGGAGGCAAAAACTGATAGGGACTTAACATGACCAAATAGGCATCCTCCATGTGATTTACTTCTTTGTGATAACTGAACACTCTGTGTATGAGCTTTGTCAGATTGAACTGCCATAAAACTCGATACTAAGTGAAATTTTACAAGTATCTAATTAAAACGAAGAGGAAAACCTTCTGCAGTCTCAACAGGAAACTGTCTAAGATTATAGCTTTGGTGTTTCTCTTAAGATATACCTGCTTGGTTCTTCTGTTTGTCTTTGACTTTTTTTCCACAGCTAAATAGATCCATACTGTGCGGGCTATTTACAGAGTGCTACATCGTCAAAGCTGTGTCTAATAACTATGCTGAGAACATACTGGATGGAAATGGATTTATGCATCTTAAAATACCCCAGAAGAACTGGCAACTTACAGCCCAAAGGGGCAGAAATAATTCTATTAGAAAGCTCTGCAGCAGATTCTGTAGACAACACATGGGATGTCCATCATCAGGTGGTTCCAAGAGGAGACAAAGAGAATGTGACCACCAGCAAACATATCATCAGTGGTGTTTAAGTATGTAGTCTCTCCTGCTTTGTGAAGGAAAAATGGTCTGGATTCCCTGTGATCCTATCTCAGCTGTAATTTTTTTTTGTAATGGTTAAGGCCTAATTTATTCCTTGATCTGAAGCTGATTTGAGGAACTACAGGCTCCTCAAAGGTAAATCACGATTCGTTTTGTGGTGGTTTTCTGGATTAGTAATTACATGCGGAAGGAAAACAAGCCTTTCGTGAATTATACATAGGTATTTGATTTCTAAAGCTCTTGACATTAAGGGTTTAAGTAATCTAATTAGTCTTTTGTACAAGAAACCTTTCCTGTCTTCTGACGAGGACAGTGCATTTTAATTATTATTGTGCTACCAAGCCAGGTCACGAATTAAGTGAAACCTAATGCAGTTGGTTGGCAGCATTAACATGGTATTTCCACTTAACACAAGGACATTAATGGTCAGGTTTGGGGAATATGTTCTTACAAAGTCATGGAACAAAGTGCTTTTCTGTTGAGCAGGGCAGCAAGCATCTGGCAGGCACTGTGTACTTACAGGGTGGACTTACAGACTTGTCTCCAAAGCACCTTTCTGCTGTGGTGCCCTAGAGGGCAAACAGTGGTGGTGTTTCAGGCTGATATTCCTGATACTAGGCACCTGACTACCCAGCCTGTGAAGAAATATACAATCAGACACTATTGTGGTCACAAAGAGAAGCTGATAACATCTCAGTGACCTTTGACTATAGTTCTCACATCCTTTTCTGAGGTAAGTGGTACACTGTAATAGTTGGTTACTAAGTTTTTCTTCCCTTAAATGTACAGTGAAACAAAAGTATCACCTTGTCCTTGTTCTCACAGTAGATACTTGCAGAGCACATCTGAATTTTCTTTGGGTTATGCCATTTTTCATACTTTAAAAAAAAAAATCCGTATTTTGTTCTTGCTGCTCCCTGTGAATAACACAGAGAACGGATTTCTCATTTTGGCTAATGTTTTATCTTCCTAGTTAACCTTTTTTTGGTAAGTGTGAAAATATTCTGATGTGATAATATAATTCCTAGTATTCCTCACTAAGTTGTGATTTTAACCTTCCTCCTGAATGAGCAAAGCTAAAAATTAAATATTTTAATGACTCTATTAAGTCAACTAGTCAACATAGACAATTCGACATTGTCAATTCAATTCGGATAATTCAACATTGAAAGAAGACTTTTGTTTCCTCTTGTTGTCTTGCTTCACAGTAATTATCAGAATACACTAAGAATGATTGACTCACTCACTTGGCAGCCACACCAAAGAATGACTAAAGCTTTGTTGATAAGTAAAAGTTAGCACTGATTAAAGCAAACACAAACAACTGTTTTCACCATTAAAAGCTACATATGCGAGAACTCTTTCACATATGGACTTCTCTGTGACCCTAAAAGCACTGGGACAAGAAAGCACATAGCAAGTGAGCTGGCACTGCTCTAAAGGTTGTTCAGATGTGTTAGCTGGAGACTGCTGCTGTGCATTTCCATGAGATACCAAACACCACTGTGCCACTTGTATAAAAACTGGAAGACTCTTATTTGGGTGCCTATGCAGAAGTTCAAGAAACCAACATTTGACCTGAATCCTGTACCTGTCCCAGACGGAATCATAGAATCATTTAGGTTGGAAAAGACTTTTAAGATCATTGAGAGCAACTATTAACCTAGTTCTGCCAAGCCCATCAGTAAACCATGTCCTCAAGCTCCATATCTACAGGTTTTTTTAAATCCCTCCAGGTTCAGAAGGGATGCACATTCAAACCACAAAGGAGTCTGATTTATGTGACTAGCTTCTCTTTGGGCAGTTATTCTAACACACTGGCAGAAAGGAGTAGGTTTGAGTTTCTGACCTCTCACATCTTTCAGGAAGCTGGTTTAGAGCTACAGTCAGCACCAACACTGCACACAACTTTTTTTTTGTTATATTTCCTTGTCTAACGTGAGGTTCTTTCAACTTTCCTAGATAACAGGGTGGCTTGTTCTGCTACACCAATGCACATAAAGAATGGCTTGAAGAGAGAGGTTGAAGATGTGTTGTCCTGCTCTTAGGCTTCGATACTTACTGAATGTTTCAAGCAGGCATTTCTACTCCTGCCATTTTGCCCTGCAGGTTTGAGGAGAGACAGTTTTGCCAGTGTTTACAGGGAGCTCCTTATCCCTTCTTTTTAAATCCTTCCTTCAAGTCTCTCTTTCCTTTAGCAGCAAGTCAAAGCTGACAGCTGTTTGACACCTGGCTACCACTGCCATTGCCCACCCCCCATCATGTAGTGGTTGCTGCCCACCATCCTGGAGGCCCTGGCTCTCATCTCCCTCACCATCACCTATCTGCACAGTTGGAAAGACAAATTCCACCTCCCTCCCAGCTTTATATTTCTGGACCTGGGCAGTGCCTGGTGCAATGGCAGCAACTCCACAGCTCCTAGGATGGTAATGCCAGCCCTGTCTGAGGAAAATCAGAGCCAGACTCCTAAAATGCAGAAAAAAGATCTGTCTAAATCTTTTATCAAGCAGGGGTTACTGGAGATTGTTTGAATTCATCATTCTTTGGACAAAGACTTCAACACCCAGTCCATTCAAAGGCCATGAGACCTACTTTTGACTGGAGCTCTGTAACTGAAATTTGAGCTGAAGTTAAGTACATTTCAGCAAACATTTTGCTGAAAAATTCCTCCCTCGGGAAGCAGAAGTGAAAGCTTTCATGAATTCAGTTCAAATTTGTCATGTAACGGTGACCAAAGAGGGAAAGATGGGAAAATCAAAACACTTGGACATTTAGTTGACATTTGTTTCGAAAATTGCCAAACAGATGCTAAATCAAAACAAAGTTTTTGCTTTTGAATCAAGTGAAACAGGCACAGGTTAGGAAATCTCCTCCTTATTTTACTGAGAAAACAAATCCACTTTGAGTCAACCAAACATTTTTCTTGGATGTCCAAACTTAGCCACCGATCCAAAAGTCCCTGCTTATTTAGGCAGCTCTCATTGCAACCCAGTTCCTCTGCTAGTTTCTAGAAGCAGAGCCCTGAGGAGGTTTCTGTTGGTGCATAAAGGGGATTATTTCATAGGCTTGATTATAGGAGAAATTGCATCAGTTAAAGAAAAAACCCACTGTCATGTAAAATTTAAGGATATAAATTTAAGTTATTATTTTAGTCATCCTAGTTGTAGAACCTGTTTCAGCTATGTGGGCCTTCAGCAGACCAGGCATTCCTCCACTGCTGCGTTGTAGAGCTGCATGAAGATTAAATGTCTGAGTAATCATTTATCAGCAACAGAAGAGAAGAACTTTTCAAACAGGGTTTAACCCTTTCTTGCACAAAATGTTTTTTTCCTGTCACTAGTGGAAAGGGAGGTAAATCACTGTTTCCACAACCCAAATTTTATTGCACAAGCAATACCTGTCACCAATTGCATGAAATCTCGTATCCTCAAAAGCTGATTTAGTTGAACTCCAAAATGTACTGGGTTTTCTGACTTTTACCCTGTTACATTAAAGAAGCCGTTTTTATAAAGCTCAAATGTAAGCCTTAAGAACAATTCTGGAATAGCAAAAGCTATCTTACATCGAAAGGAAGTTTGGAGACCAAAAGAACTTATAAATCACCGTGAGAAGAAATGATGCTGGTGCTGTCATGCACTATTGAGGGTTGTTTACTACAAATTAACCTGGGGTGAGAGGTGATTATTCTGATTCTGGAAAACAAAGAAGATGCTTTTAACAACTGATTCAGACCCTATTCTCACTCCAATTTGTAGGACTAGTAAGCACTTGACTCAATAATCCTGTCCAGATGAGACACCTGTAGCACTGGTAATTTTACTGCAGCCTCTTTGTCTTCTGACCCTAAACCTGTTTTGTGCTTCTGTTGTCAGCAAGCAACAGACACACTCAGTAGCACCAATAAAGCAAATTTTAACTTTGACTGTTAGTCCAACTGCAGCCGATTGCAGTGACTGAGAATTTTGAGACAAATGAAAAACATGAAATATTGAAATACTTCTACTAGCACATACTTGTGTGGATTGTGTGGGAACAGGAATTAAATCTGGTTTTGAAAAGAAAAAAAAAGAAGGAAGGAAAGGTGGGGGCAGGAAATGCTTGCAAAGCTCAGACCTAGAAGGAAAGTAGAGTGACCATTATGAACTTTCCTATTTAAATCTTTCCCTTTCCACCACAGAAATTCATTGCACCCTCATTTGTCCCCTGTAGCTCTTTTCTTGCCCTCTTAGCTACATCAGGTGGTGCTTGGGAAAGCAAACCTGATATTTTGAGGTGTCAACCTTCCTGATTTCTGCTGTGGTTTGCACAGTTCGACCGCATTCCCTGTCCACCCGTAGCCTTTGGCTTTGGTTTCAGGCACTGAAAGGGGACATCAGCTGAGCTGCTGTAAATTGATTTAAGAAGTTAACCAAGTATTGCTTGTCTCCCACTTTCACTGTTCTGCCTCAGGTTCAAACATTATCGATATATAAAAACAGAAGACTTATCACAACATAAGCTATATCTTTATTAGACATGACCACCAGATGAACTCCTACCTGTCACAAACAAACAATTCTCAGCATCATCTTTCCCAATGAAACCACTCATGATTAGTTTTTGTATTTGTTTTAGAACCAGATTCTGAAGCATTTATTTAAGACACACTGTTTTGGGGACCATTATTCCTGTCATTAAGCACAGTACTTCTCAATGGTTTTACACTCTTGTTATTTTTGTATCTGGTCTGTATTAAGTCAAGTTCCCCATTCGAGCTAGTACCCCATTCTGCTTTATTTAAGAGAAGGTGCGATGTGAGCTTCACTCACAGTTCTCTGCTTGTCCTGTCCCGCTTGCGCTGCTGCTGTTCTCTGCAACCTGTTTATGAATTTGAGATATACCTAATTATTCTGAACTACTTAAGAATCTTGCATACTTACAATGAGTATGAAGGGAAGAGTCAAAGTGAAAATACAGAATGAAATACAAGAATTCTGTTGGAGCACATTAAGCTTTTTGGGAGGACTGCATGGGAAAAGCAGCAGAGACTGTTTCCTTCAAATAGCTACAGATGACACCTGAAGCTTTGTCTTACATGGAACTGGACAAGAAACTCTGCACCTTTACTGTAAGCATGGGCCATGAGCCTGCAAACATGTATGTGCTCATACACCCAGAGCCACCAGTGCTTCATGACAAAGTAGCACTCCCTTGGTTCCAGTTTCCTGCACTGCACAAATAAGTCTTTATATTAATCATAGAATGGCTTAGGTTGGAAGGGGCCTTAGAGCTCTATTCCAACCTCCTTGCCATGTCAGCGGTAACTAGAATTCAGGGAATCTAATGAAAACAGGCAATATAGTGGTAACACAATCCTGGTGCTTGCTTGGAGGCCAGCGTTGCCTGCAGGCAGCTGTGCTGCTGTTATTGTTTTGAGACTGTCCTTCGTGCACTGTGAGACAATTACTTTCCCTGCTGAAGGGTAAGCCCTTTCCTCATCCTTTTACACATTGTCAGGCAGCTACATAAGAAGAGTAAGCATCAGAGATCATCAGCACAAGTCCATTAAAACAAGTTTACACCTATAATTTTATGCTTTTCTTGTTGTTGACTTAATGGAAGGGCTGACTGCTAAGACAATGTGCAGATGACCACGACAAAATGTAATTATTTATTTTCATTACTTATAATAAACGTACCTGCAAGGCTCAGCCAAGAATTCCTATTGCAGTGCCCAAAACGTTGAGTGACACAGCTGTCAGCTAAGTGCAAATACAGACAGGCTCAAGTGAGAGTAAATTCAAGCCTGGGACTACTTGTGGCTGTAGAGGCATTCATGGATTGGTGCAGCAGAGGATTGCAAGACTGCACAAGAAAAAAGCATTTACAGAGAAGTGAAGGACAGAGTCTAGGGGGTAATCATAGCACTTAAATGATATGCAATTACTTGGGCAAAGCATACACTTTATGTGGCCTCTTGGTTTCTGCTCATTCTTCTCCAATAACACTTGCAAAAAGGAATGAGGTAGATATTCAGTGCAGTTGTGGTATGGAGAAAAATTTTTAATTTTCATTTGCCACTGTGACCATCTTCATTCTTGCCTGCTCATCTCTGCCAGTTTGTAAAGTCTCTTAAGAGGAACATTTGCCTATCAGTCATGATTTTCCTGCTCATTTAGCCAGGATTCTGATGGAAGAAGGGCTTGAACCAGAAAGAAGTCATTTCAGTTTTAGTTTATAGAAGAAATGTTCCCAGATGGAAACATCTCAGTTTCCTAAGAAAGAAACATTTTGGGGTCCCCCACCACAGCAGACAGCCTAGCATGCTTTAATGGAACAAACTCCCTTCCTCAGTTATGTTTTATGGGAAAAGAGTCCTGAGGAGTGACGGAGCAGAAGAAACTGCTTGATATATGGACATAACATTTCTATCCTGGAATAATTCAGTGACTCATGAACTCACCTGAGATACCACATACCAGGGTTCACAACATTACCGTGCCCTGTTCTGACATAAGCTGTGAACCTCTTTCTTTTTAGCCAGTGAAAATGCCCTAATCAGTAGCCATTTGATGCTCTGGTTATCACCTCTGGTTATTCTGGTGGTGACAGGAATTTAAGAATGATCGAGATTTCATGAATAGATTAAATGAGTGTTTTAGTGAATAAACATTTTTGTATGGAAAGGTATTATAAAAAACTGTCATCACTTCTAACCCCAGTGACAATGAGGGACTTTGGAAACAGGGTGTTCAGAGAAGTTGTGCTTTCCACATATACATCCTGCAGCAGCCGCAGGCTGGCAGTGCAGCCCACTGCTGCAGGAGAAGGTCTCTGCTTTGCAGAAAGCCCTTGTGAGAGGGTAGCCAAATGGCTTTGGGGTGCAGCTTAGAGACAGCAGCAGGAGGAAACACAAAGAAAAAAATCTCAGGAAATTTCTAAACAGAAAACCGTTGTTAAAACCAGACAGGTACTAGTGATTTGGAGGGGCTTTGAGTTCTTTTGATAATGGCTGGATCTATAAAATACCAGATCTGAGTGGTACACATGGGAGAGGTTTATCTCAGAGGGGAAAAAGGGTTCTGGGGCAGGAATTGGCAGGGCTCATTCATAGGTCTTTGAACTAGACTCGAAGTGGGGTGGGATTGTTGATGGGCAACAACCGGTGGAGAAGAGCTCTGGTCTCAATGAAAACCAGGTGGCCTCTCACTGTCCTAGGGTGAAATCAGAGATCTCAGCTCGCTCCCTAAAATGCCTGTGCACCAGTGCACGCAGCATGGGGAATAAGCAGGAGGAGTTAGAAATCTGTGTCCAGTCAGGTGATTATGATCTGGTGGCAATTACAGAG
>JAOXOE010008626.1:0-24638 GCA_028565055.1 Phoeniculus purpureus
CAGTGAAGTGATCCTGCTGTGGCAGGGGGATTGGACTGGATGATCTTTCAGGGTCCCTTCCAATCCCTAATGATTCTAGGATTCTATGATCCCTTGTTCCTGCAGCTTGTATATCTGGATAAAGGAGCAGGAGATTAAACATTTTAATTGTCAGACATGACAAAAACTGGGATCGAGACAAGGCTGTTTTAGACTACATGCAGGAGTCCACTGGAATGGCTGTGGTGCTGTGGTGCTCCGATGTCTGCTGCGAGGGGGTCTCCTTTTGAATTTACATTATCTCTTGGTGTTTGGAATTTCTCCAGAGCTTCATGTTATTGTGTTCTCTGTGCAACTGTGTGATAACGATACCAGTTAACACTGCTTCCTTAGAACCTGACCTCTGCAGGGTCTAAGCGAGGGTGAAAGTGCATTTCTGCATGTGTGCATCCTGTGCAGCACAAGTAGTTTCTGGTACGACTTCAAACAAATGAGTGGCAAAGTGAAGACCTAGAGAGTAACTTAGCTCCTTCACAGCAATTGATGCATGAGAAGTGTTGAGAGGTTACTGAGCTTGAATGAAAAGCTGCCAGCATAGAAACAGCCACTTGCCCCTCTGTAATGAAAAAAACTTGGAATCCTGTGCCTTTGGGTCTCCTTGTGGTCATTGCTAGAAATTTTTTGGTGGCTTTTAAATGATGTAATGCTGTAGATGGCTTGGCTAAAGTTAGGAAGAAGCACACCTGTGAAATTGTTTCCCTGCTAGAAAACAAGCATCTTGGCAATCTGCTTGGCGAGTATTGACCCTATTGACCCAACTGCCCTTATTTTGAGAGTTCAAAGCTTATAAGATAGATGCTGACTCTGAGTTCCACAGAGATGATTCAGACATGATGTTTATAAATCATCAGATAAAATTTATATATAATGGCTATAAATAAACATAAATGTATTCCACTTAAGACACAGGAATTCACAGTTTGAATCAACTGCTTGTCTGGTGTTTTGACGATGTCCTAGGTATGTCTAATTAGAAATGTTAATAAGTATTGCAGGTTTAAATTAACCTTTAATCCTGGGTACAGGATAGAATATTGAGGTGGGGGGAAATAAAAGCAAGTTGCAGGAGCTGGACATTACTTGGAAGACATCTGCTTATTAGGGAGGTAGAAAATTACTATGAGAATATACGTCTGTTCTGTAAACTGCATGCATTGATTCAGTGATGAGGTCGTGTGCTGCATTTGAGGCAAGGTGGGAGGACACCTTCATATCCTCATGGGTTTTCATGGAATTGCATGTGCAAGTAGTCAGCCCATCCATGGAAATGATGGGGCTTAATCCTGCCCCCAGACTTACATAGCTAGTCAGACCTCCAATAGCAACAGAGCTGCTCTTGCTCTGCAGACTTCATCTTCAACTAAAGGTCCCTGAAGTACCTTTCTGTTACAGATTTTGTAGTTGATCAATTCCCTTTAAATCCTAAAAATAATGCAGAGAAGTAGTTCTGTTTCTCTTTAGTCTGGAACTAAAGTACAGTGTGCACATTGTCTTAGTTTTTTTTTTGGGGGGGAGTGTCAAAATTAAGCCTCTGCTGAGTAGTGTCCTTAGGTTTTTTCCTTGACAAATACACTGAACTCCATAGGCAGCTTTTAAGTAGCTCATCATCAACCACCGGCCATTCCTATTAAAAAATGTGACTAGTGAATTAAGCAGAGGAAAGAATAAACTCTTAACTAGAATTGAATGTAATTGGAGTTGTCGATTTGTCTTGTCTGTATTGTGTTACACAAGAACAGTATTCAGTACACAGCAATGTCATAAACTTGTCAGACTGTTGATCTTCTGCTTCATATGATTTTGTGTAAGCAGAACAAGAAGTGATGTAAGGTTATTAAAAAACACAGCAGCCTTAATTTAAATGACTTCTGCACAGCATCTGTGATGTTAAGGAAAGAGTTAATGTAGTAATGAACTGGAGTTCAGAATGGAAAAGGTCTGGCAGTCAGCTCTGCAGGGTAAGGATGCATCTCCTTAACTTACCGCTTCACTATTGATAATGGATAAGCAGGGAAAACTGACCCTCTTTAACTATTTATTCCTTTACTTTTATCCTGTAAGTTTTCTTCGTGGTTTCACTCTGGTCTTGTTGCAGAGTGAAACACTGCCTGCAAACTCCTATTGAATAAAGAAACACTGCCTGCAAACTCCTATTGAATAAGAAAGAGAGGGGAGTGAAGCTTCGTGTTCTTGAGGACACGGTTTAGTGGTGGGCTTGGTATGGTTTGGTTAATGGCTAGACTCAATGATCTTAAGGTCTTTTCCAACCTAAATAATTATGTGATGCTGATATGTTTTCCAAGTGATTGAAGAGCTTGACTACAGTGGCTCTTCCAGATTGTTCTGATGCTTCAATGGGACAGCCAGTGCTGAGGAGTGCAATAGTACTGAAGAACGTATGAAGACTTGCATCTCTCTGCAGCACTTTGAAATGAGGAAATTTTCTGTTTCCAGTTCTCTGCTCTTTCAAACTACTTGTAATGAGTTAAGTTCAGTCATGCACATGTGCTCATGCTTAGGACTAGGCTGGGGTCACGATCATATTTCCTTGGGGTAACTTGCATATTAACCCAGCTTTGGTAACGTGTCAAATAAGAAGGCAAGTATATGCCTTTGTGAAGGCAAGTACAGCAAATCTTCTCACCTTTTCCAATAGAGCTGTAAAGCTGCTGTGACAGAAGCACGTCCCATAGCAAAGTAGCTGTGTTTCTAGCAGGTAGCAGACTGGCTTTTTTGACCCCTTTTGCTTAGGAGGATCGAGATTGTCTGAAATTTTGTCTTGACTTGAAGGCACAATCAATACTGATCTTATTTTAAGATTGTGCACAGGAGAAGGGAGATGATGAATCTTCATCCTGATGGTTCTTGACCAGTTTAACTTTCAACACGTGTGTTCTAACTGCAGTTGTAGCAGCTGTGTCAAAATGGTGGTTGGGGCCCCATCCCTGGAGGTGTTTAAGGCCAGGCTGATTGGGGCTCTGGCAAGCCTGGTCTAGGGTGGGGTGTCCCTGCCCATGGCAGGGGGGTTGGAACTGGATGATCAGGTGGTCCCTTCCAACCCAGAGTGATTCTGATTCTGTAACTTCTCCAGTGAAGTGATCCTGCTGTGGCAGGGGGGTTGGACTAGATGATCTTTTGGGGTCCCTTCCAATCCCTAATGATTCTAGGATTCTATGAAAATGCTGTGTTACCTTCTGCTGGACATCCTCATTTGTTGTTAGTTTTACACTTGTGATTTTTTTAACTTTTTTCGTTGGATAGTAAGCAACAGGCTTGAGTAGATACTTAGGTGTTAAGCCTTACTCAGAAGTGAATATAGATAGCAATGTCATGTCTTGGGCAAGAGTTTGTTCCTGCTCTTTCCCTGCATTCCCACAAACTTCCCCTCTGGTCAAGAATTAGATCTGGTCACAATCCTGTTGTGTTAGGTCATAACTGACATTGCTGCAGTGACAATTTGTCATGATTGTCCAGGTTTAAGCCCTTTTGACAACCCAGCTCTCAAAACACCCTTACATGTGCATGTTCTGAAGCACTTAAAGCAAATCATATTCATGAAGCAATGGTTGTTGGTTTTAAAAAAAACCCCAAAAGCAAGTTCCAGTTTTTCACTGGACAAGATTAACTTCTAAAATTTCAGTAATGATTATTCTTCCGAAGGAGGAATTTATCAAAGTTGCTCAACTTCCACTGTACTTAAGAACCTCTTTTTAAACACAAATGGCTTCATGAATATTTGCTACTTGCATCTAGTCTGTTGTGCCTAGTGTATGTCCAAACACAGCAGCTTGTTCTTGTGAATCGTTTGAATTTTGCAAAGGATTATTGTTGATGTTATTTCCTAACTCCTTTTCTGTACGCACCAGACACTCAGCAGTGGCACTGAAGTAGAGGTCTGACCCCTCAGGAGCACTGTTGCTTTCTAGCTTGGTCACTGGTGATACGAAAGCCAGCAGGAAAATAAAAATGTCCTGAGACTGATGCTAATAGAGCGTCGTCCTGACCTTGTAATTCCAAATTTTAGAACAAATACCTCTAGTCAGCCCCTTTGTTAATTGACTCAATTGCTGTGTGTACAATCTAGCAGTAATAATAATTTCATGGTGGGAGGGGACATCTCTGCTAACATAACTGCTAACTGGTAACTCAGATAAGGCAGAATACTGCCACGGTGATATGTGCTTGGTGAAGAGTTCTGACACCAGCAGCTATCCATGGTTGATAAGAATTCTTTGCTATCCCAGTACAGAAGTGTGTGATTCCATTAACTTCTCTTGGTGCTGGAATTACTTAGAAGGGGGGTCCTCACACTGTTTTCTCTTTGTAGATTGACTCCCAGCAATCCATCTAAAGACAGCAGATAGTAATCTCTGCATTGAAACTCTTACCTGTACTGATCTTTATAAACCAGTTTATGTTCCAGTTGCGTGTGCTGAGCCTCCAGCAAGACACAGCACAGAGTTGATTTGCTTATTAGTCCCAGTCACAGCCTGAGAGGAGCAGTCTTCCCTACTGCACAGACAGCAGCTACACTTGTGCCACATACTATGGAAGTGCTGTTTTTCACTTTGTTAGATCCCTTAAGGAGGACTCTTAAAAGTCTAGCTGCTTACTCTTTGAAGGGCTTTTTTGTTTTAAAATCTAAAAGGCCATTTGAAAAAGGTTTTATTGCAGAGAACTTAACTGTGCTGTCTGTTTGCACTGTACAAAACTTGAAATGTGTGCGGAAAAAACAGGAAAAGTACATCTGGAAACAGATGTGTTGCTGGTGCTACCAGCAATGCCTTTCTGCCACTGGGAAATGGACTTTAAGCCACCCAAGTTATAGAAATTACAGACTGAGAGAAGGAAGGACCACTTGTGCTAGAAGCAGGTGAGTTTCACAAATCTGAGGGGTCACAAATCCCTAGGACCTGATGGCATTTGCCCACAGGTTCTGAGGGAACTGGTGGGTGAAGTTTCTTAGGCCATTATCCATCATATTTGAGAAATCATGGCAGTCTGGTGAAGTTCTCACTAACTGGAAAAGGGGAAACATAACCCCCATTTTTAGAAAGGGGGGAAAAAGATAACTTGGGAAAAAAAGATGACTACAGGCCAGTCAGTCTCACTTCTGTGCCTGGCAAGGTCATGGAGCAGATCCTCCTGGAAACTGTGCTGAGGCACATGGAAAATAAGGAGGTGATTTGTGACAGCCAACACAGCTTCATTAAGGGCAGATTGTGCCTGACATATCTGGTGGCCTTGCATGAGATTGAGGCTGTCCAGAAAGACTCTGACAGGCTCGAGAACTGTGCCCCTGCATGCTGCATGAGGTTCAACAAGTCCATGTGCTGCAAGGTCCTGCCATCTGGATTGGGGTCATCCCATGCACAAACACATACTGGGTTGTTAATGGATTGAGAGTAGTCCTGAGGAGACAGATATGTCGGTAGATTGTGAATGTAGTGCAGAAGGCCAGCAGTTTCCTGGTCTGTATCAAAAGAAGTGTCACCTGCAGGTCAGGGTGAGGCTCCACCTGGAGTACTGCATTCAGTTCTGAAGACTGATACAAGTAGACATGGAACTGCTAGAGCAAGTCTAGATGAGGGCCACAAGGATGATCAGAGGGCTGGAGAAACTCTCCTATAAGGACAGGTTGGGGGAATTGGGGCTATGTAGCCTGGAGAAGAGAAGGCTCTGAGGGGACCTTGTAATAGCCTTCTAGTACCTGAAGGGAAGTCTACGGGAAAGCTAGAGAGGGACTTTCTATGAGGGACTCTATTGATAGGAGAAGGGGAAATGGTTTCAAATGGGAAGAAAATAGATTAGAAATTCCTCATTATGAGGGTGGTTGAATACTGGAACAGGTTGCCTAGGGAGGTTGTGGATGTCCCCTCCTTGGAAGTGCTCAAGGCCAGCTTGGATGGGGCTCTAGGCAACTTGGTCTAGTGAGAGGTGTCCCTGCCTGTGGCAGGGGGCTTAAAACTAGATGATCTCTGAGGTCCCTTCCAACCTAAGCCATGTTATGATTAGCAGTTCTTGGAAAAGCAACAACAAAAAATCTGTAGCTCTCAAACGAGCTTGTTAGTTCTTCCTGGAAAAGTGATATTGAGATCAAGTGTATATTCTGCACAGCACATCTTTATGTGTCCTGCCTGGTTCATCATGGGGACAGAAGCATGTCCAACATGCCTCCTGCATAGTGGCAGTGCTTTCTCAGCCTGCTGCTGCTACAAGACTGACGCAGGTGATGGCTGTGCTGAAGCTCCCCAGTGTCCTGGTGAGAAATGTGGATGTGGGGTTTTTGTGGTTTGTTTCACTCTTTTTAGGTTCTCTTCATTTTCCTTCTCATGTGTCTTGCTGATGAGAAAAGGATTTTATTTTTGTGGGGAAAAGAAAAAGGAAAGAGGCAGAACTGCAGCTGGTTTATAAAAAAGTGGAGTGTTTAAGCACTATTTGCTGTGCCTGGTTGCATTCCCACAGCTTAACTGAGACTGCAGAGCTTTTATTAGTAATTAGCTCACTGTGGCTTTAGGGCTTTTAGACACGAGTAGTTGTTTTCACTGGGGATATTAATTATGAATCACAAACCTGTAAACAGCTGTAGCAAAGAATGTGCACTTCTGCAGATAGGACTGTTTTGCTGTTCAACCCTGGGTTAGCTCTGCACTGCCCTCATTGTTGTTGCAGAGAAGTGTATGGAAAACATGTTTTTAACCTCCTAGATGCTATTGAGTTCCTGCATCACAATCTGTAAAACTGTGGGAAAATCCACCTGCTCATTTGCTTTCTGAGCAATCTGATTTAAATATGGTTTGTATGGGTTGAAGTAAGGGATTTCAGAGCCCACCTTTAAAAAATGCCCTGATTTTAAAATCTTATAAACACACTTTAAAAACTACTTGACTTTAGTCTTCAGGGGTGGGGAGGAGGGGAGAAGCAGGGGAAGAGAATGTTTACACAGGACAGTCTTACCAGCTCGATGTCACTGGTGCTGGCTTTATTTGCAGCCTGTTTTTATGTTTTTCTGCAAAAAATCAGAACCTGATTAAGAAATCAAAATATCTTTCTATATAAATCTTGTGTTGAATTCAGCAGAGCTTAGTTTTTCCTCTGTAATGTTGGAGGAGCTTTCTTACTGCTGAAAGAAACAGGATCTTTATATACCAGCCTCTTGTGGCTGTTGAGATTGAGAGTGGACAGCAGGTACTTGTGTCAGAAAGCTAGTAGACAGGATGGATAACTACATTTCAGCTGTGGAAATGGTCTCCAGTCATACGAGGTGAATAGCTCTTAACCACTGGATTCATGAACAAAAAGCAGAGAAGAATAAAAAAATCCAAACAACCCAAACCAAGATAACTACTTTTTATGATTCTCTGATCATGAATTGTGAGAAAGCAAGAGTTCTTTTAATGCATGTGTTAAGTAGCTGCTGCTTGGGGAAGGGCAGTACTACCTACCCTTTGCTAGCTGTTGTTGCATTGTGAGAAAACCTGTTATCTTCTTCTCAGACCCTGCAGTCCATGGGAAACTTTGTGCTGACTTTTGAAAGTCAGAAGACTGATAATTGGTGCCGCTACTTGCTCTTCTTTTGTTTTTTTACTAAGAACTCTCCCAACTACAGGAAAAAAACAACCACCCCCCCCCCCAGCAAACAACCCTTGACAAAGGGTTGTAAAGGTAATAAAAACTGAATCATAAGTTGGCTTTTGAGAAGTAGTTTTCTTAGACAAATTCTTGAGTCACTTTCATTATTGCTGATTTCCTTTCTGTACAAGTTTTGTAGCAGGATACAACTGGAAACACAGAAGGTGTCTGTTAGATAATTTCGAATTTATTGCAAGGTCTTTGTTTTGGATTTATGTAAAAGGATAGAGAAAGGTGTTTTTATCCAGTCTTCTCCCTTTCCAAGTCAAGAAACAGATGGTCTGACCTGTGTGAAGCTTTGAGTGTTGGAATTGGCATCAGTGTCTTCTTAAGGCTTATTTTTAAAAAACAAAACCCAGGAAGCTTAGTGTCTTTGCTCAGTGTGAAAGCTGGTCGGTACAAAAATAGCAGGCTCACAATATGGGACTGAGATGATTCCCCTGACCTAAATAAGGAAAGTGATTACCTGAACATGGCTTTTCTTCAAGCATTTCCTTCTGCTGTCAGGCAGTACTCTCATACCTGTCTTCCCCTCCCCTTGTCCATCAGCATGCACTTCTCAGCAGTGTTGTAGCTTCAAATATCTCACAATCTAAGTACATCTGAGTCCTGACTGTTCCTGAATGGCAGCTCAAAAGGTGTTTTTTTGAAATGGGGCTGGTTTCATAGTTATGCATTCACCAGGAATTAAACTGATGGAGAGTTGCTGATGGTGGAAGGTTTCAGCCACATTTAATCTAGGTATAGATGATTGACTGTGACTTTAACTCTAGATTTGACTCCTATTTAACTTGATGTTTCCTGATAATAAAAGAAAGCTCATTAGGTGATCCTGCTGTGGCAGGGGGATTGGAGTAGATGTTATTTTGAGGTCCCTTCCAATCCCTTATGATTCTATGATCACAGGCGGTTAGACAGTTCTTCAGAATGTGATGGACCCCAAGCCCAGCAGAGAATAGCTTTTTAGTGTTTTCTCTAATGAGTGTATTGACAGAACTGAGTTTGTTTAGCCTGGAGATAAGGAGGCTCAGGGGAGACCCTCTCATTCTCTATAAATACCTGAAAGGAGGCTGTAATGTGGTGGGGTTTAGTTTCTTCTTCCAAGTAACAAGCGATAGCATGAGAAGAAATGGTCTAATGTTGTGCTGGAGGGGTTTAGATTGGATATTAGGAAGAATTTCTAAACTGAAGGCGTTTTCACACATTGGAACCTGTTACCCAAGGAAGTGGAATAGTCACCATCTCTGGTGGTATTGAAAAGCTGTGTAGATATTGTGTCTAGTTCTGGGCTGCTCAGTTTAAGAAGGGCACAGAACTGCTTGAGAGAGTCCAGCGCAGAGTTGCAAAGATGATTAAGGGAGTGGAACATCTCCCTTATGAGAAAAGGTAAGGCTGAGGGAGCTGGGTCTCTTCAGCTTGGAAAAAAGGAGACTGAGGGGTGACCTCATTAATGTTTATAAATACGTAAAGGGCAGGTGTCAGAAGGATGGATCCAGGCTCTTCTCAGTGTCATATAATGATAGGACAAGGGGCAGTGGGTGTAAGCTGGAACATAGGGGGGATACATTTGAATATGAGAAGGGACTTCCTCATGGTGAGGGTGACAGAGCACTGGAAGGGGCTGCCCAGGGGGGTTGTGGAGTCTCCTTCTCTGGAGATGTTTAAAACCCACCTGGATATGTTCCTGTGCAACTTGATCTAGGTGATCCTGCTGTGGCAGCTGTATTGGGCTAGATGATCTTTTGAGGTCCCTTCCAATCCCTAATGTTCTGTGATTCTGTGATCATCTAGACAAGTCACAGAGGAAGTCTGTGTGTTTGTACAGTGTGACCATTCGAAGTTCTGGTAACATTTGTTGTACAGTTCAGAGGATCTCTTTATTCTGGAAACTTATTGTGCCTGTACTTGAAGCCTGTTCAAGTGAGTTATAGTTTAGATGATACCTGTCTTTAAGTTTACTCTTTAAATCTTGTTTTGAATAGGAAAACTGCTGGAGGTACAGAGTAAAACAGAGTAAATAAGATATACAAGGCAAAGAAGCAAAATCACAGAATCACAGAACATTAGGGATTCGAAGGGACCTCAAAAGATCATCTAGTCCAATCCCCAAAATGCTGATAAATGTAGATGCCAAAGGTCAGGTCAACCCTTACTTTACTTTTCCTGTATTGCTAAGGAAGAGAAACAGGTCTCTGAACACTTCTAGCAAAGAGTTTTCAGACATAATCAGCTGTTTTTCTCTTGTAGTGGATTGTGCTGGGTGTTCTCCAAGGTGACTTATACTTCTTCTCTCCACTCGTGTTATAGGAAATCAGTAAGAGATACTGACAAATGAAGCACAGGTCAAAAAACACCCAACTCCCAGCTGGTAAAGGCAAAGCCACTTTATTTTTGGTACAAACTCTTGTACTTCTAGTATCTCTGTCCAAATGTAGGAACTTGGATTCTAGGCATGTCTCAGGCTGAAAGGAGTTCAAGTCCACATCTTGGACCTAAGTTGCGATATTCATCCTCTGGTCCGAGGCTACGTCTGTGTGAAAGCTGCTGAGTTGGAAGCAGCTTTTGACTTGGGAAGGTTTATACAGCTGAAATTTAGGCACCAATCTCAGCTAGAGTTGTTGTCGAGAAGTTCCTTCAATAGTCAACAAAAGAGGGAGGCCTTTCCAGTGGGTGATCCAGAACGGCCAAATAAGGTTCATGTGTTTCTGTGTTGGGTGCACGCAGTTGTTCATATTTGGCTGTGGCAGGGACCTCTTGGAAGGGCTTAAAATAACTAAAGTGAAACTCTACTTGACAGAGTTCTAGCACTAAATCTGCGCTACACATGTTTACGTGATGCTGCTTCTCTTATACTTTGACTAAGAAATGCTTTCTCTTGGAGTAAAGCAACCTGGGACACTCTCTGCTTCTCTCTCGCAATGCTGGCATCTTCACAAATTGCTCTCAGGCAATGAATTTAGACTTAAACTGGTTTTCAACTGTAACTGCTTAAAAATATGTTGTTGTTGTGTTCTGAGCTTCTGGAACACTTTGCTGTCCGTGTGAGGGCAATGGGATGGATCAAGGACACTTTCTTCTCGAAGGCATGCGCTGCCGTCTGCTTGTCATGGAAGCTTTCGTCACTGTAGCAGATTGTGGGTCAAACAGAAAATATTAGCCCTTTCCAGTACTTGCTGGCTTAATGAGTGGGAAGGTCCAGGGTTCTTTTAGTCTTAATGAGTGGGAAGGTCCAGGGTTCTTTTAGTCTTCTGAAAGTGAAGCTTTGTCATGAACTTCCCCAGAACTGCCTTCATGTGGTCCTGTGAGAAACCTGCCTGGATATTTTCAAGTGTCCTAATCCACCTCATGTTATACAGATCTTTCAGAATGATCTGGCTGTGACCAGGGCTATGTCGGCAACCTTCCTTTCTCAGTAAGCAGCAGATTTGCTGTGGAGGATGCCTTGATCTTCTTCCCAAAATTTAGTATAGAGCTGTCCAGTCACCTTTTGATGCCACTTCACTGATAGGAAGCCTGTAGCTAGTGAAGGACCACCAGTCCTGTGACCTTCACTCAGGTCAGGACCTTCACTTCAGTAAGGAAGTGAAGATCCTTAATTTGCTTCCAGTCCTTCCAAAGCAGGTCCAACTTTGACAGAATCACAGACCATTAAGGATTGGAAGGGACTTGGAAGGGACCTTGAAATATCAGTCTAATCCCCCTGCCACAGCAGGATCCCCTGGATCAAGTCACACAGGAACATGGCCAGGAGGGTTTTAAGTGTCTCCAGAGAAGGAGACTCCACAACCTCCTTGGGCAGCTCCTTCCAGTGCTCTGTCACCCTCACTGTGAAGAAGTTCCTTCTCATATTGATGTGGAGCCTCCTATGTTTCACCTCACACTCATTGCCCCTTGTTCTGTCATTAGATGCTACCAAGCAGAGCCTGGCTCCATCCTCCTGACACCCTCCTTTTCCATAGTTATAAACATTACTGGGATCACCCCTCAGTCTCCCCTTTTCCAAGCTGTTTGAGTGAGAATTCAGTAACTTGGAGGTCAATACATGGCTCTTGCCATGGAAGTGGCTGTCTTTTGCCCTTCCCGTTGAAGTTGCTGCTATGGTGGTGTTTCCTAAGGAAACACAGCTGCTGGTGCTTGAGGGCACACTTCCTTGGTTAGATGTGGAGCTGTAAGGTCCTGAACTTTCCTTGTGGCACACGCATTGAGCAATCCGAGAGCAAAGTCATTGACTGAAACTCGCACAGCTTTCATCTCTAACGTCTTTCCTGGGTAATTCTTTCTGGAGTGTACGTGATTGCTGACTCAGCGAGACCGTGCTCAGAGGAAGAGAGTATGTGTGACAAGGAGGGCGCTCCATTTTCTTTTCTTTCCCCTTCCAGTACAACATTATAAATGTGACTGGGAACAGGATGATTTGTCATTGTTAATGGTTGTTTGTTTGTTTTTTTTTTTTCCCTTTGTTTTTCTAGGATCTAGTTCAGGATCAAAATTAAAAGTTCCTCAGCTGAGTATAAATGGCACACAGCACGTTGTTCAAGCAGGCCAGACTTTAAATCTCACCTGCAGGTAACTGGCTGAATTGGATTCTGATAATTTGACTGGGAATTCATACACCTGACACTTTCTTCTCTCTAACTGAAATTAGAAAAAAAAATGAAGCCTTACTTTGTGGGGAAAGGTGGGGAGTGCACTTCAATGGCAATTGTTTAATGGTTCTTTGTTGTTTCTGTTGTTGTTTTTGGAAAACAAGATAAAAGAGAACCCCATAAATAGCCTCATATAATAAAAAAGAAAGCTTGGGAACTGGAGCTGTATAATTGCAGCCCAACATAATTGTTTCTGCTTCCTTATCTGTATTTGCAGGGGGGAAATGGTTCATTCATGGTCTTTGCCTGAAACCCTAAGTAAGGATAGCAAGAGGCTGAAAGTGATTAAATATGCCTGTGGAAGGAATGGGAAGCAGTCGTGCAGCAGCCTGACCTTGAGCAGAACTCAAGCAAGTGACACTGGAAGTTATAGCTGCAAATACCCGACAAGTCCGGCAAAAAAGAAGAAGGAATCTACAGTCTATGTATTTATTAATGGTAAGACTACATCCTTTAACCCTTCCTGGTACTTGTGCTTCGTTACAGCTGAACGGATGAATACGGCGAGGTAGCTGTGGTTGTACACAAGGGTTTGTATGATGCTTTCAGCCTTTCAAGATGTCATGGTAATTGAGCAATTAATGTGTAAGCTCTGCTTTCTCAGATCTTACAAATGCAAATGTTAGTGTTTTATCTGTTACGGGGGAAAAGAAACCCCACAAAGAAAAAGACCCAGTCCAGCCAATCTGCTAGAGTAAAAAAGGGCTCTACCTGGAAGTCTGCTAGAAATGGGCATAGGAGAGATCATATCTCACAGAACTGGATGATAACAGATGAAAGCGAGTTCGGCATCCACTTCAGTCTGTCTGTGTAAGATTATAGATTCCCAGGCACCCCAAGGATGCCAAATCTGTCCATCCAGGTCACTGAATAACCTCATGCTGAAGAAAATCACTACAGAAACTACTGTTATGTCCCATCCAGAAATGTTGTCCACATTGGGAGACTGTAAAAATTTAGAATTAAAGAAGGGATCAAACTAAACACAGGGTTGTGCTCAGTAAACAAGTATTGCGTAACGTAAGGGAGACGCTGGAATTAGGTCAGTTAGGCTATAACAGCAATTGCTTTCCGATCCTGTTTGCTTCCAGGTTATTAATCAGATGTTTCTGAGAACAGTTGGATTCAATCAGCGCAATACAAAAAGAATAAATTGCAAACAATTTAGGGATTTAATTTTCTTTTTGTGTTTCAGTTTTTCTTGATTTCTACAGAATAATATTAATAGATTAAGACACGAGGATTAATGGATCTTGAAAGCGCATATTACAGAGAATGTGCAACTGGAATTCTTCCAGATTGTGTCTGCTGCTTCTAATGAGCTCACATCAGAGTGAATTAGCTTTTGTTTTCATTGTGTGCGACGAAGGGTGGGACTGGTGCTGTGGACCTCTCCCGACAGTGGTAGAAAATAGGTAGCTCCCCCCCGTTATTGTGTTATTTTATTGAATAATTCATGCTGTTCATTCTGCTCTCCTTCATCTGAAAACAGGGTGTTTTTCTCACCCAACTGTTTTTGTATAATTCACTGGATATCTGACTACAGATTAATCTGCAGAAGCATAAGCAATGTAGGTTATTCGTGTAGCAACCAACATTTCCTACTGCCTAGGACAACTGACATTTTTCTTAGATGACTTTTGCATCCCATCATGGGACCTTCTTGAACCACCCACCTTAGATGTCATCTCTATCTGAGATCTACCCACAGTCCTCTCCATTCTCCATATGAGAAGACCAAGGGTGGTTGTGACTCTGACCAAGAACCTCTCTGCTAAACCAAACTTACTACGTAAGACTGCTTTATGTTCTCTTGATCTCATTCCTGCTTGAAGTGTTGATTTTTTTTTTGGAACATCAATTTCTACAAATGGAAGACAGAACCAGTCTTTCAAACTCTTCAGTGCTTCCTGAGTAGCAGGTAGCTTGCTTGCATCTGAAAGAGAACTTCAGTTAGATAAATGTGAACCCAGGTTGTTTGCATAGTTCACGTGGTGATGGAATACAAACATGTAATTGGAGCGATAGATTTTGGACAGCCCCTTTCCTCTCCCCCAATAACCAGTTGAAGGAAGACTGCATGAGGTAACTGTTGTTAGTTTTTTTTTTTCCAAGGATGTTCAGTCTTTAGGTGTTGATGTCACTGCTAAAGACAGGAGATCAAGTTTCTTCTCCTGCATTACTTGCCAAAAAAAGGGGAAAACCCTTAAGGTACAAACCTCTATCCAACTTAGACCTCTTTGGCATCTAATAGTCTGAATTTGGCAATCCTTTTGATCAAAACATGATTCTTTTAACGTGTGTTGATTGCATTCTAGTAAGGTAAAATGATTGTTAGGGCAAACGAGCCGCTCATTAATGCCTTGTGAAATTGCTACTCTGCTCTAATCTAGGGGGACTGGACTAGATGAGCTTTCGAGGTCCCTTCCACACAGAATCATGGAACATTAGGGATTGGAAGGGACCTTGAAAGATCATCTAGTCCAATCCTCCTGCCGACTAGGATCACCTAGACCAAGTCGCACAGGAACATATCCAGGTGGGTTTTAAACTTCTCCAGAGAAGGAGACTCCAATCACTAATGTTCTGTGATTCTGTGGAAGCTACACATTAATCAAAAGAAACAAGATGCCAAGTACCAAAACCCATCCTTGAAGACCAGTGTATTTCCTATCTGGAAAGAATGTACCTAAAGACTGTCTTAACATAAGTCATCGTGTCTGTGAACGTACATGAAGTTCAATTATCTGTATGAAGCGTAGCTAAGACAGGGGTAACAATCTCCTCCATGAAGACTACCTTTCTTGAGTTGTGTTTAATTTTAAATGGATTTGTGGGCACTTAGGAAATCAACATTTGTAAAATTGTTGTCCCTCCTTGCTTCGTATTGTTTCCATTTCCCATATGAGCTCCATGTGGATCACCGAGGTGCCTGTTTCCCATGTCTTAGCATGCTGCAGAGGAGAACAAATAGTTGCTATTTACAAACACAGAATGTGAATCAGGAAAGTTGATATTGTTTGTACAGGAAGTCATCACTTATTGTTTTAAAATTGTTATTCATTTCCGTAATTAGAGTGATACTGAATATGAACTGGATTTTAAAAAAAAACCTAAACAGCTATAAACTCAGTGAGTCCTTTGGCTCAGTAACGAGTGTGTGCTGTGGCAGAAGATGAGCTTCTATAGACAAAAGCAATATTCAAGGTGATGATGAGACTGCAAGTCCTGTGTGCCCCAGGATGACTCAAAACATTTCTGAAGTCTTGTGTTTGGGTGATCAAAAACAGGCAGGCTGTGGCTTCTCGTGCAGGAGCTAGTCCTGACAGCATCCTTCTTTCAGCTGGAGAGGTCACTACTGAGTTGCAAAGGGGATTGAGTGTGCAGTGTGTGCTGCAGCTACTCTTGACCACACACAGCCCAGACATGAAGAGAGGGAAATGAATTCTCTTAAGAGTCTTGGACTTTACTCTAAGAAAACTGATGGCCTGGCATCCACCATGAGCCATGGGAAAAATCTGAAATGAAGCAAAGCCTCAGCCAACTTTTCCACTGTCTTGAACCCAAATCTGCTCAAATCTTTGTTTTGTTATGCAACTGCAGCCTAGTCGCAAAATGGAAAGACTCTCAATGAACACTGGCACCAGGAATTTTCAGCTGGAAAAGACATAAATACAGAAAAAAGACACTTAAGAAACACTAAATTATCAGCAAGCTATTTTGAAGCTTATGTATGTTTCCCTGGGGACAGTGCTAAAGGCTTTTCTTTCTGTCTGCCTTTGTTCTGGTTTCTCCAAGACTCTTGCAGTTAGTGGAGCTCGTTCACTTTCTTCATAAATCACAGAATCACAGAACATCAAGGATTGGAAGGGACCTTGAGATATCATCCTGTCCAGTCCACCTGCGACAGCAGGATCACCTAGATCAAGCTGCACAGGGACATGCTCAGGTGGATTTTAAATGTCTTCAGAGAAGGAGACTACACAAGCCCCCTGGGCAGCCTGTTCCAGTGCTCCATTACCCTCAATGTGAAGAAGTTCCTTCTCGTATTGATGCGGAACCTCCTATGTATCAGCTCACACCCATTGTTCCTTTCTTATCATTGGATGCCACTGAGCAGAGCCTGGCTCCATCCTCCTGATACCTGCCCTTTCCATATTTATCAACATTAATGAGGTCAGCCCTCAGTCTCCTTTTCTGCAAACTCAAGAGACTCAGTTCCCTCAGCTTTTCCTCATGGTAGGAAGAAGAGGAGTAGCTATTTGAACCTCTCAAATAATGTTTGATGTTGTGGGTTACCCTGGTATTTTACATTCAGTTCAAAGGATGGTTTGTTTTGTCAGGTTTCTCCAAGCTCAAGAGACTCAGCTCCCTCAGCCTTTCCTCATCAGGGAGGTGTTCAACTCCCTTCATCATCTTTGTGGCTCTGTGCTGGACTGTCTCCAGCAGTTCTGTGTCCTTCTGGAACTGAGGTGCCCAGAACGGGACATAATATTCTGGATGTGTCTTACCAGGGCAGAGTAGAGGGGGAGTAGAACCACCCCTATTCTGACCTCATACTTTTACAAAATGGAACATGTAGGGGTACTTCAATTAACCACTATTCAACACATTCTATTCTGAAATCAAACCTCTATGCTGAGCTCCTTGTCTGTTGTCTTTATGTACTTGGAGGAGTAAAAGGTCCTTCTGGTATAGATTCCTCATCACTGACTTCACAAGCTTAGAGCAGATGTCTTGCTTTGAGGTGACTGAAGTCAGGCAAGACAAACCAGAGCTAGATAATGAAAGGTCCAAGTCCTGAGAGTGACTGTTCTTACCAAAGCCCAGCATGTCAAATGTGCTCACTAGTTGTGGTAACCGAAATGTTTGAGGTTGGCAGCCCAAATAAAAGAGCTTTAGCATTGGTGAGTGGTTCCAAATGTCAGCCTTAGGAGTGCCAAAGTATCTGGTGTTTTGAGTGCATTTTGAAACTCTAGAGTTGTCTCCTACAAGTGCATCTCCTTGGGAGGTCCACTTGCTGACGGATAGCTGGATCCAGCCCCAGAACTGACATGGATTTAGGAGTTGGCTTGAATGGATTGACTTCTGTAACCCTAGAGGTACTATGCTGCAGAACAGAGAAGGCATCCACAGAGTTCTCCAGACAGGTCTTTGAAGACTGGAACTGTCCAAGTCAAAATAATTCATCAGGGCAAAAGGCAGTGAGACCCAACACACTGAAAGCTAACAGAGATAGAGATCTTTATTTGTTTAATTCAGAAACGATGCACTGACATTTAAAGTTCTTGTTACTACCTATCTGTGTATGTTCATCGCATGGACTGAACCGCTCGAGGCCTGGGAAACTTGTTCTCCCCTGTGTTCTTTAGTGTCTCCCCTGTGTCTTTGCTTTTGGCACAGTTGTAATGTATGAGCTGTACAGTTTTGGCTTGCACTGTCGGAGGCAGCGATATGATAGCGCTTCTGTTATGAAAAGGAAACTAGTTGAAATTAAATGATGTTACAGCTGTGTCAAGTATGCGGACACATTTTTTTTGGTGTCTAATGAGGTTCTTGTTACAAAACAGAGACCTCTAGGACTTGCTGACGTAAATCACCTCTAATTGCCATGCTTTTGTCATTGCGTGCACATGGGCTTCACATCACAGGGCACTGTGTTGAGCTGAGCATGTGCGGACACCTTGGCAGCATTGAAGGCCGTGCGCTGTGTTCTCCAAGGTCTGTCTTCCTCACCAAGACTTACAACTTATGTTTCCAAGATGAGCACTGGAAGGGGCTGCCCAAGGAGGGTATGGAGTCTCCTTCTCTGGAGATGTTTAAAACCCGCCTGGACATGTTCCTATGCGACAGGATCTAGGGGATCCTGCTGTGGCAGGAGGATTGGACTGGAAGATCTTTTGAGGTCCCTTCCAATCCCTAATGTTCTGTGATCTGAAGAAATTCTGAAAGTCTGTTAGCCTGTCTTGAGATTGCTTTCTGAACATAATAATTGCTCTGGTATGGATTTTCCGGCTAATGTGGGTAAGAATGTTTTTCCATAGGACCTACACTGATGAGAGTAAACTGTAACTAACCCCAATGGAAAACAAAATCTCTGCCTAAAAATCACTGTATGGTTATGGTAGCAATGCTTTGTGTCCGAATGTGCTCCAGATATGAAGTATTCTCCTCCTTTTTGTTTTTTCCTGAACTTCTGTGACTATAAAATTATATCTCAAGTCTTCCTTTAAGGTTTAGAGTTAATTTTCATTTGACAATAGTATTTTGCAGTCTAATAAGAGGCAAGAATGAAAAAGCTCTTCTTGCAGATAAATGATGTGCTTCCAGACATACAAAATAAGATTTTTACCTTGTTCTTTTTATTGAGGAATAGACAACTACGTATAGGCAGGTGGAATAGTTGCATTTCCTTGTGCATGACTCACCTCATTTTAAATTATATGTCTAATGCAGGTCAGATGAATCCCATGACAGCATTTCCCTCGATGAAGGGTGACAGAGCACTGGAATGGGCTTCCCCAGGGGGGTTGTGGAGTCTCCTTCTCTGGAGATGTTTAAAACCCACCTGGACATGTTTCTGTGTGACTTGGTCTAGGTGATCCTGCTGTGTCAGGGGCATTGGACTAGATGATGTTTCGAGGTCCCTTCCAATCCCTGATGTTCTGTGATTCTGTGAAATACAGAAGAACAACACTCCCCTGCCACTTTTCCAACCTATTCAAACACTCTCATAATTTCCTCCCAACACTGGTCACAAACAAACTGATGAAGCAGTTTGTGTTTTCAATATGTCCAAACCACTGGCATCTGTTTAGCAGAAAGAAAATAACACGTGTATGAGGAAAACAGGAGAAAGGAGATAAAATCAGCGATGTCATAGAAACACGTAAATCTTTGGTTGCAAAGCAAGAATGTTTCAGGAGGTACCAATAACAGCCTCGAAATGGTGATGGCCATAAGGCACAGAAGTGGTTTCCAGGAAAGTATCTAAAGACTGATGTGATGTTAGTGCAGTAAAATCAGCTGCCCCTGCAAATTTTGTCTTCTGTTTGTCTTTAGGAAAAGATCACTGTGAAGCCAAGTTCAAGGAAACAGGTCAAAAAAAATTGCTCCCCACTGGAGCAATTGTCACCTGAGGGAAAAAACCTCCTCTGTTCCTCAGCCTTCAGCTTGAGAAATGGAAGACAGCACCAGGGAGCAGGATGCACGGTGTTTGTAAAAGGCAGCGCTTCGGTAACAACAGTTTGAAAAGTCCAAACCAAAACTCGACACAGAACCATTTGCACTCCATAGCAGGGAAATTACCATTATCCACAAAAGGATAGAAGATTCAAACAAAAAAAGGGCAAATTGATTTCTTTTTTAGGCTTTTTTCTGCTGACAGGGAGGGGAAAAAGAAGGAAAAGAGAATTACTTTTAGACTTGGACCGACAGCGTTTCTCTTCCAATGTTTACACTGTGCTCTTCAGAAATGCCTCTTGATTTTTTATTTCAAGCTATGCCCCATCCATCCCAGCAGAGCAGCACTTTTCCTACCACCCTGGGTGTTCTACTGCTGTACTCGAGCAGCTGAGACAAACAGCAGAATCCCTGGATTTTTTTGACCTTCATCAACAAGAAGACATCTTCAGCTGAACAGTGGCAAGCTTCTGTGATCATGTAAGTCAGATCTGATACACACAGTTTAGATTTGAATCAGAAAGTTTTCTGTGTCACGCATCAAGCTAAGAGATCCAGCCATTAAAAAAGCCACAGAAAAAGCATAAATCCATTAACCCTTACTCTCCCCTCATGTAAGAGCCACCAAGAGTGTTCCACAGACAACAGAAGCATTCAGATTTCAACACATGGATGGACATTTAAGCCTAAATCCTCTTGTAATACTCTGCTCCATCAGAATAAAAGACATTCTGCCTCCCTGGAAGAAGTCAGTTCTTTCAAGAGGCAGGGGGATTGGACTAGATGAGCTTTCAAGGTCCCTTCCAATCCCTAATGATTCTATGATTCTAAGAGGTGAATGAGGAAGTTCTGATTAAAGTGTCCAGCACCAGATGTCCAGGCAGCTGTAAAAAGCAACCTGTTACTCAGAGAAAAGATTTACCTGGAAAAAGATCCAATACAGCCCAAAAAGACAAACTAGAATCAATGAGACATGAACAGCATCACTGGACGTTCCTGCTTGTGCTCGAGGTACTGGTAGAGTAACAGAGGCAGCAGGGATACAGAAGACCTTCCAAAGCTCTGCTTACCCTTTCATGATCCAATCACAGCCACCTCGTTAATCAGGTTGGATTCCATCCTAGGTACTCCATCCCAGATACTAATTTGGCAAGCAAAACCACGGTCTGGTTGAGTCCTTCCCCTTCAAACATGCCGGAAACAATCTGCTCCTGACAATCTCGTCAGGCGTGTGCTCCTAGACGAGGCATCCCACCACCTCGTGCCAAGACGACTGCACAAGCCTCAGCTCAACACGAACAGCATGAGGCTCTCCCTGTGTATTAACAGCCCGTAAACTCATCTTCTGCTTCGCCAGGAAGTGCTGAAGCAGTGGCAGTGAAGGGAAACAGTTCAAGAGTTACGGACTCTTTTTGACCTTAAATAAATAAATGCTCTATGCACAAAGAAAAAAATCGCTGGCTCCGAAGCAGGTGAAAGGACCGCACAGCCTTGTCCTAGCACTGTTTTCAGACAGTCTCAGTTCTCAGACTCCCCATGGCCAGCCGAATCATTAGGGATTGGAAGGGACATCGAAAGATCATCTAGTCCAGCCCCCCTGCCACAGCAGGACCAGCCAATGCACAACCCATGGATCACTTCCTATCTGAAAGGCTGCCCTGCATTTGAAAGGCAGAAAAGCAGAACGCATTGCCTAGAACTCGGGAATAGACAATTAATGGGAAATAATGAGAATTAATGAATCAACATCTGGAATATTACTTGTCTAATAAAAAGCCTGGTACAAAACAGTGGTAAGAAAAGGATGTGTTTTCCAAACGTGACCATCTGGGAGCTTTATGCAAGAATAAATACTCTTATCAGCTGGATAAATTCTCGGATTCTCCGGGTGCAGAGTGCTCTAAGTGGCTTCCCACAGTGGCCTCATTATACAAAATTCTCCTAGGAGTCACTCCGTTGTGTATTTCTGCTCCATCTCCCAGCAAACAGTGACCTACTCCATTTATCGTCATCATGGCGAGATTTCACCTCGCCTAATGAACTGAGTCTACTTTTTCCCAAACACAAAAAGAACAGCTGGAACAAGAATAAATGAAGGCAGTAATTTCAGTTGAACGACCGGCACCTTAAACCTCAGGCTACTATTTAAGTGTGTAAAAACTCTGAGGCAAGCGGGATTCTACACACCCTTTCCCCTTCCTCTTTGCCTTCCCCCAAAACTAGACTTAGCTTTAACATTTATAAAAAGCTTATCTAATGAAAATGTTAAAATCCTAAAATCATAAGGGATTGGAAGGGACCTTGAAAGATCATCTAGTCCAACCCCCCTGCCAGAGCAGGATCACCTGGACCAAGTAACACAAGAACACATCCAGGTGGGTTTTAAACAATTATAGCAAAGAAATCCTGAGAAATGATGCTGGCAAACATGCAAAGAATAAGTGACGTTCCAGATTACTGGAATGTGGATCAATTCAAATGACCTTCCAGTTCCTGAAAGGGGCCTAATAAGGCAGCTGGGAAAAAACTATTCAGTAGGGTATGGAACAATAAGATGAGAGGTCATGGTTTGAAGCTGTAGAAGGTTAGATGTGAAGATAAAGTTGTTTAATATGAGGGTGGTTGATCCCTGGAACAGGCTGCCTAGAGCGGTGGTGGAGGCCCCATCATTGGAGCCATTCAAGGTCAGGATGGATGGGGCTCTGGGCAACCTGGTCTGGTGAGTGATGGCCCTGCTTATTGTAGGGGGGTTGGACTATATGACCTTTGGAGGTCCCTTCAGATTCTATGATTTTATGAAACAGATGAAGTTAAAAGGTGTTCTAATCTTCGTTTCCCCATTCTTGTGAGTGCGAACTTGATTCCATATGGAAAACACACCAGGAGAGCTCAAAAGAAGTCAAAATGGCTCCTGGCTGCAGATAAAGCTCAGCTCAACTTCTACGCTGGGAAACACTTGTCTACAAAATCAGCCCCAGCTTCTAGCAAGAAGCTTGAACTTAGGCTCACGGGAGAGCAACTTTATCACCTTGCGAGATACAACCTCTCTCTGCTTCTGTGATGAGAAGCCAGTATGAGATCGTGGGACATCTCCATAGGAACTGCCACGCCAGTACACGTAAGTGTTTGAAAGAAACCACCAAAGACACCTTTGGCTTTGAAGCAGACTTGGTAAACTGCTGTTTAGCACGAATTTATAGTTGATTTGTGTGAAACTTATGTACCGAAACGTTCTTCTAACGTTCACTCCATCTCCTCCACTGCCCAGGCAGCGGCTGGTCACAACTGATCTGGAACCCACTGTGGACACCGCAAAGGCCCCCGTGTGAGCCCTGTTTACACTGCCCTATTCAGAATGTCCCCCAGCCCTCAAACCCCTTCATGCAGACCACTACAACCACCCTCGCTACCCCTCAACAGAGACACTGGGGTGGGTCCAATTCCCAGTTTGTCTATCATCCTTCTCCCAGTGAAGTTTTGTGTGGCTGGCAGTCAGTTAAAGGGCAGCAAAGCTCCTGACCCAAAAGAGTTCCGCTCATGTCCGTGCGAGACATCTCACCCTCTCCAGTGTTTTTTAGACCAGGTCCAAGAAAACCTGCAAAAAACTCCAGGGACTCCCCAGTTCTGCAGCAGGTCAGTCTGGAAGCGCCAGCAGAGCTCTGGCAGTTTTGTTCTGGGCACCTCTAGAAACTGGGACACAAAGTGTTCCAGGCACCCACAGAAAGCCAGCGCTGCTCCGTGTTCCTCAGCCCCTCCAGCCAGCTGGGTTTGCTAATCCCAACATAAACACAGAATTATCTGTAAATAAGGTTCATATTAACGTTACACTTCCTCATTAAGCCTCCCACTTCCTAATTAAAACATGAGAGAAAAGACAAGGAAGAAAATACCACTGTGCCCTACACTTAGAACCATAGAGTCATTAGGGATTGGAAAGGATCTTTGAAAGATCTAGTCCAACCCCCCTGCCACAGCAGGATCACCTAGACCAAGTCACACAGGAACACTTCAAAGCAGCAATGGCCACTGACCACTTTGCGATGTAAAAACGCAACCCGAGGTGGAGTTAATGTATTTAACTCTCCATCCTTTGCCCTGGGTGTCTGCCTTGGTGCCTGCTAGGTCAGAAGAACAACTGGAAATTAGGCTGAGGTGGCCGGCATCGTACTGATACGGCAGAGGATGGGTTATGAAAGTCACACACTGCCAGGCAACAGACCCCCTTTGAAAGGAAACGTTTCCAGCGAAGAAAAAAACCCTGCACTGCCTCATTGCTGCCGAGTTCTCTTCAGGCACAAGGAGGAGATCTCAGCATGCTCCCATTCGCCACATGCTGATATTAATAGATCTGTAGGTTTTTCCCTTCTTTGTGTCACTTCACAAGCCAGTTCCCCTCTGCGTTACGATACCTGTTGAACACTCAACGGCCAGCTGTAGCCAAAAGTTCGACAAGGCTTTAGTCTCTCGTGAATCCGTTTGCAGTTGATTCTGACAGGTAATTAGCATCAAATCAGACTGAAGTTCTCCCTCTCCACTTGATTTTTCTTTTGCCCTGAATCTAAATATTTTAATTTTGCATTTAGCTGAATGTTAAAGGCAAAAAATGTCTTTCTTCTGTCCTCCTCCTCCTCCTCATGCCCAGGCAAAACGTAATTGATCGCTTGCAGTGCAGGTACAGGACAAGTGAACATATTCCCAAGTAACTTGAGCACACGCCTACTTCAGTGACAACAGATGTTTTAATTACGATAGAGAACAGGATTAGATCTTTCAGAGTGCTATTTCCAGTTCAACGAGGATTTGTTTCTTGAGTTATTAGCAGGAAGTTATTGTTCCAGTGCAACTTGGTCTAAGTGATCCTGCTGGGGCAGGGGGATTGGACTAGATGATCTCTCAAGGTCGCTTCCAGTCCCTAATCATAGGATGTTAGGGGTTGGAAGGGACCCAAAGAGATCATCAAGTCCAAGCCCCCTGCCGGAGCAGGACAAAACTATCTAACACAGACCATAGAGGAACACATCCAGGTGGGCCTTGAAAGTCCCCAGAGAAGGAGACTCCATGACCCCCTGGGGAGCCTGTTCCAGTGCTCTGTGACCCTCACAGTAAAGAAGTTCCCCCTTGTGTTGAGGCAGAACCTCC
>JAOXOE010008647.1:0-24636 GCA_028565055.1 Phoeniculus purpureus
CCAGAGTGATTCTGATTGTATAACTTCTCCAGTGAAGTGATCCTGCTGTGGCAGGAGGATTGGAGTAGATGATCTTTTGGGGTCCCTTCCAATCCCTAATGATTCTATGGTTATATGATTCTATGATTCTGCAGTCTTCCTTGCATATTTCCTAACGCTAGGAAGCAGGTTAATAGAGATATAATGCTTCAAAAGCTATCCCCAAAAAAACCCAGCGCAAGAGCCTGAGTAGGTTTTGACTAGGAAACAAGCCCATTAAGGGCTCAATAAGCCCAGTTATATATTTGTAACAAAAAGCAAAGCCCCAGTCCAGAGTTCCTGTGGCCGCCCATCCTTCCCACATCCATGCCAGAGTGTGACAGGGGAACACTTCCCTCCCACCTGCCTCAGCAGTTGTGAAGGGCAGAATGAGGAGCCTCCAATGGAGTGTGATGACCCTCCAATGGAGTGTGATGACCCTCCCTTTCTGCCAGACTGGAGGGTCCAAACACAACTGCAGAGCCAAAGGGCTGCTCCAGGCACTGCACTGCTGAGAACTGTCTCAACTGAGGCTGAATTTTTTGGCTGCAGTCCAGCACTTACATAGTAGTCAAATAAAACAAGAAGCAACAAGAGTTAGCTGTCTTGCGGTGCTCATTTGAAAGCTCCAGTGCTTGAAGTCGTGCACAGCAGAGGAAAGAAGTAGCCCTTGTTGCATGCTTTTAAAATGACTGTCTCCTTGTTTTGGTGACTGCCTTGACACTACTCAGTGTTTATTTTCAAAAATGCGTCATTCAAATGAGGAAACCCCAGACAGCAAGTACTACAGAAGTCTGAGTTGTTATATAAGAGAGTTAATTAATATTTCAGTCTCAGTCTACAGACTGTTTCTGAAATAGTGGAGCAACACTGAACTTGTTGCTAATAAATCTTATAAAAGCACTTCAAAATAAAAGCTTCCCCATGCATTTTATAGAGGCTGCGGGGGACCTCCAGCATGCACCTGAAATCGCTGCCTGTTGCAACAGCAGCACAGACCATGAGATGAAAACTGAAACCCACATTCAAATTTCATGACTGATCCATGCAGGAATAAAGATTAATTCATAAAATGGGAGCTGGAAACAGTGATTTTTTTTTTCATCTGACTCAAAAATATCCACACTAGTATTTATAGTGTAATACCGACGTGTTACATCTAACATGGGAATTGGTCATTTGATGGATACTGAAATTTTCTGGAAGATCAGGAACGTTTAGTGTTCGTTAGTGGCACCTTAATAAATCACAGCACTACTGACATTTGTGTAGTATCAGTATGAGACCACATCTGGTATATTGTGTCCAGTTCTGGGCCCCTCAGTTCAAGAAGGACACAGAACTGCTGGAGAGAGTCCAGCGCAGAGCCACAAAGATGATGAAGGGTGTGGAACATCTCTGTGATGAGGAAAGACTGAAGGGAGCTGGGTCTCTTGAGCTTGGAAAAAAGGAGACTGAGGGGTGACTTCATGAATGTTTATAAATATGGAAAGGGTGGGTGTCAGGAGGATGGAGCCAGGCTCTGCTCAGTGTGATCTAATGATAGGACAAGGGGCAATAGGTGTAAGCTGGAACATAGGAGGTTTCACATCAATATGAGAAGGAACTTCTTCACAGTGAGGGTGATAGAGCACTGGAACAGGCTGCCCACGGGGGTTGTGGAGTCTCCTCTGGAGACATTTAAAACCTGCCTGGGCATGTTCCTGTGTGACTTGATCTAGGTGATCCTGGTGTGGCAGGGGTATTGGACTAGATGATCTTTCGAGGTCCCTTCCAATCCCTAATGTTCTGTGATTCTGTGACTGACAAAGTCAGCTCAAGGATGTGCACTTGCAGGTACAAACTGCAACACTTCATTTTCTGTTCATTGATTTTTTATGCGTCTCTGTGTTATTGTTTGAAAGTTGCCCGAACTTTCAAGTAAGCTTAACTGTGCACACTCTGCCACCTTTTCTCCCTGAAATTGCATTTGGTGTGAGAAAGAAAGAGCAAACTACTCACACAAAACCCCCCCCCCCAACACTCCAAGGCTACATATATATAGTGAAGTATCACAGGCAGTACTTGAAATCTGCTTCCATCTCACTGAGAGCAGGTTGCTGTAATCAGCTGGTGAGAACAGCACGGTGTAGTCTAGAAATACTAAAATGTAATCTTTAAACAAACTGCCCATAAAACTATCTTTTCTGAGCAAATCAACAGTGTGAGTTCCAATACATCATCTTGGCTTTAGAGTACTACTCATGTAGGCGTGGTGGACCGCTATAGGCAGTGGTGTACAGTGCTGCAGTTGAAGATAAATTGGGATGAACAGCATTCTCCAATTTGTATTCCCATATAAACATATACAACAGAACAGCCTCCTCATCTTATACTACACCCCTCCTAGTTAACTGTGAGAGAAGTCTATGATGTTGTACCTGGCACGTTGTTCTTCAGACTTGGATTGAACCTGCGGTTCTCACGCAGTAATCAGCCACTTGATCTTCCTGCTGTGACCCATTTCCCTTTTATTGTTAGCTGCACTTATCTTGGTGTATCACATCTAAAATTAAATGGCAGCTTGATAGCTTCTCTTCATTCGAAAGTGCTGGTGCTATGAGAACAACACAGCTTCCTAACCACTGGAGGACCACAGTTGTTATTAACATTAGTGACATGTCATTAGAAGAAGCCGGAAACTCTTGTTTTCAAGTCACAGAAGAAAAATAATCAAGCATCTGCTTTTAACTTGTTGATCTCTGGATTCTCTTCTAGAATTCTGCAGGATTATGGACAAAAGTCCAATATTCTATATGCAATATATCCTGTATCGGATAATGGAGTCCTATCCACATCTCTTATCCCTACACTATCCACATATTCTTTCTCTGTATCTGCCTTTATAGATGCCTTCATAGCAGCTCATGTGTTAACAGCAGGCAATCCTCCATTCTTAAATTTAGGAATAGAAAAAAGTCATTTGAGGAAAACGCAAAGTTGCATTTATGATGAGGGTTTCGCTTACTTCATGTGTTTTGAATTCTGTCTCTGGGACTGGGACTTTTCAAAGCAGAAGTTCATTGCCTGCTGTTTAGGAAAAATGTTTTATGTTTGAACACAGACATTTGTTTGAGAGCTGAGATGGGAGCACTACAGGCTGCAAACTCATTTATACATGGCATGAAACAGTAGGGTCTCCAAAGCACCCAGAAATGTTTCCCCTCTGGCTCAGCAGCACTTTGACTGCTTTCCTGAGGCCATGCCAGAGCACTGAAGCTCTGCAGCTTGTCTGGGGCTGCCAGGAATCGGACTGGGGCAAAAGGAAAATGGTTTCTGCAACATTTCGATGTCAGTGGGAAGCAGGATGGAAGTGGCTAATAGCTGCACAGCTTTAAAACAAAGGATCATTTAACTGGAAAGCCCGATACCGTTGTGTTTTAGAGGCAAGTCAGCTGATGTGTCAACTGTCTCATAGTGAGTTTTAAAAGTGAGCACTGTTAAGCAAGGCTTCCTCTTATGCATGAAAGACAGGACTATAGACACCTTTGAAAACTTCAAATCAGGAGAATAGGCTTCTGAATAATACATTATATCCTTTTCCTCTGTTCTAGCTTCCTTGTTCCAGCATCAGAGGATTATCCACTTGCATTTTAAGATCCTTATATTTCATGACTAGTACCAGTATAAAAACTATCTCTCCTAGTTACAAAACCATTAGTGGCCTGGCCAGACTCCTGAAGGCAACTCTAATACAGGCAGAGGATTAGAAATCATATGCAGGCTCAGTACAACCACAGTACCATGTGTATTGGGCACAAAGGATGGTAGGGAAAGAAGGGAGGTAACTGCCCCACCAGCCACCCAGGCAAACTTACGGAAACAAGAACACATGCAAAAGCGAAGAAGATGAGGGTCATGGCTGAAGAGATTATAAAGAAATCATAAAGCAGCTCATCTATTAGGGATTAAAAGGAAAAGACCACTTGTGGCTTAATGGCCGCTTAAAGACAGGAACAAAAGTAATAATAAATATTCTACGTGCACTGTGGAGTGAGGTTCCCAGAGGGCTCCCGCAGTGATTAGCATTGGAACCTGTTCTGTCCACTACCCATAAATTATAAAGAGAAAGAATAGTGAGGAGGCAAGATGTAATGGTGATACCACATTAGTCTGGCAGTCAAAACAGAAATTGGGCGGAAACACTGAAGGTTCTTACAATACTGAGAAGGAATTAAACACTTAGCTTTTGAGTGCTGATTAATGCACTGCAGAAAAAACACCCGAAAGAAAAAACACTTAAGCCACAGTGCACAGTGATGAGACTTAATGGAGCTGGTACCACTGAGGAAACAGATCTTGGATGGGTTTATAAAAATCCAATAGAAGTGCTCAACAGGAACAAACACAAGCAAAGAGGATTTTAAAACTTTTCCAAAAAGTAATCGAGAGAAATCCAACAAATATCATAGGGTGATTACAAAAGTTGGCCCATCACTTGATAATGCTGGGGTCTTTTCAGCAGTGGATGAAGTCTGGAACACTACGTGAAATAATCATGGGGCAGGTTTGAAATCAACACACATAAATGTGTCTTCATATTTGCATAGCTGACCGCTGGAATTCATTGTTAGAGGATTCTGTGGCTGGCAGCAGTTAGAAGTGTTAAAAGAAAAAATTAGGGTATTAGAACATGCTGCCCAAAGAGGTGGTTGAGTCACCATCTCTGTTTGCATTTAAGGATCGTTTAGATGTGGAGCTTAAAGATATGGTCTAGTGATGAACCTGGTAGAATGGGGTTAATGGGATTTGATGACCTTAAGATCCTTTCCAACCTGATTGATTCTGTGTTTCTATGATTCTATGATAAATAAGTTCCTGGAAGAAAAGTCCTGTAAGGGCTATTAAGTGCAAAATTCCAGCTCATGGCTCAGGACCTTCCTGAACAAAATGAACACATGTAGGTTATTTACCATCCACAGCATCACTACATGCTTATCCAAGTGTTCTTTTTTTCCCAGAATAGTTGTGTTTGCCTGCTGGCTGACGCATTATACGGGGTTGTATGGAGCTGCGGTCTGACCTGGAATGGCCTATCTGTATTCTTACATGAGCTTACAGCCTGCAGCCACCTCCTGGAAAATGGGATGCTAAGAGCATTGCCAGTGTGTAACTGCATCAAAATCACCTCTTCTGTGGACTGTGGCTGGAGCCTGTATTCCCCTGGATTCAAATGCTCTTTGCTCTTGTCACATTTGCTGGTGAAGTGCAAACCAGTATTGTGCTCTGACTGTCTCAGAAGATATGTCCATCCTGTCTCTTCTTCTCTCCCAGGGGCTCAGAAGGGGCCAGGCGCTCCTGGCCAGTGGGTGAAGTTATTGGAAGGGGTTGTTTGTTTCATCCAGCACTCGGCTGCTAATTTTGGCATTATGGTCTTGCTCCTGTCCAGTTTTAAACATCTCATTTTTTGCTCAGTTAAACCACAGCCTTAACTGGCCTTAGCTGAACTCTTCACAAGCCGAGAATAGCCAGAATCCTGCAGAGTGAAGTGTCTAAAGACAGTGGTTCTCAAAGGTAAATAATATTTTTAAAAGAAAGAACAGTTGGATAATAAAAAGGGATCAAAATAGAGGTCAAAAGAGAGGAAATCATTTCAGGTGGGTGACCTCCTCTGCCAAAGCATTCTGTGAGTATTATGATAGGAAGGATTTAAATGTAGTTTCCATAGCCTTAGTGCAACAATTTAGAGCTAAATCTATACCCAAGTTCCTACAACCAAATTCACAGAAACTGTGTGAATAGATTTAAGCAATGGTGGGCTCACACACCTCTTAATCTCCTAGTCTCACTAACAAAGTGTTTGGATTACACAGTGATAACAGAGGAAAGTGTTTAGATAAACTGAAGCTTTCCATGCTATCCAAATACCCTGTAAATCCCTACACTGCCTTACTGCTGGTGTTGTTCTGAATCACAGGCAAACATTCCTATCTTAGCTGAAAGTCTGTGCATTCACAGAGTTCATGTGAGGGCTTTGCTGTTTATGTTCTTTTCAACAGGACTCCAGTACCATGGTGATGAAATGGGCAAGAGAGGAAATATTTAGGCTTTGATCTGGTTTGGGGAGCTTTTTGGTGTCTCTGTGCTAGAGAGACAATGCTAAAGTTAGAGTTTGTAAAAATAAAAAACCCAAAAAGACAGAACAGAATAGCTCTTGGCAACACTACTTAAAACACAGCAACACAGGACTGGTGCATGGGAACATGAAATTCTCCAGGGTCCTTGAAATCAATGAATATTCATTGCATGATTTCAGGCCCTGGTCCAGTGGGGTGGATGGACACAATGCTTAGGGTACAGGACTACCTGGTAGACACTTGCTGTAAGACTTTGGAGGAGTTGTGTAATCTGTCTCGGCACCAATTTCCAGACTGATAGCAGTAATCTTTGCCTTGCTTAACTACTCAGGTACCTATATGCAATAAAAAAAGGAAATACAATTTTGTGGGCAGATTCATGTTTGTTCCAAGCAGTAAAGCCTACTGTAACTGCATGAACCAAGGAGAAAACAGATACCTTTCAAAATAGTCCTACACCTGTAGTATAGGACTAGACACTTATTGCCTAAACTTGCAGAGCACCACAGATTTCTCAATATGTTATTAAAAGTGTGTTATTTGTTCTTACAAATACTGTGTGACAAGGATGTAGTGTTTGTACATGGAACTCTACAACACAATATGCACCAACCAGTGAGCTGAGTCTTAACTCTAGGGCCAGACTGCAGCCAAACACGCAATGAGATACTCTGCAGAAGGCATATAAAGCAGTTTGTTCAGTAACAGCTAAAATGTCTCCTTTTGTCGACAGCCCAACAATAAACTGCTATGTACAGCAAAGCCATCCCTTTGCTTGTTACTCTTTATGGGGACCCAGGAAAGCTGAGGTTTTGGATGATGCATGGTTGAAGTTTAGGTTACAGTGGCATGGCAAGTGTTCCTGGGAGGGTTGTCCACTGCAGAGGCTGGCAACGCTTTATGTCTCCACCTCTTCCATCCCCTTAACAAAGCAAACGGAATTAAACCTTGTGGCAGCCAGCATAGCTGGTACAGTGCAGCACCATCCGGCCCTGTGCAAGGGTAAGTAGAGCATTGAATCCATCACTGAGCTGAGATCCAACCCTATGGTATCTGGGTATGTGCTTGGCCATGCCCTGAAGAAGAGGGTGCACATGATGTTTTACTCCCTCCTCAAGATTACCAGCTTCCCAAAACCTGAGCAAAGTTCCTGCACAGAAAACAGGATGGATGAGCAGCACTAGCCCAGCTTTAAGGCTGACCCCACCATGTCACTGCAAGTGCGACCAACACACTGGCACACTTGGCTGACTGTGTAATTTCAGTCATACTGGTGCCTAATAAGCAACTTCATGAATAAAGAATCCAGGGGGAATACAGGACATGCATGCATCACTTATCTCTCACCCAGGCTAGAATTTAGCTCTATAGTACATCATTTGCCATGTGTATCTGAAACAGAATGCATGATGTCCATATCTTATAATCTCAGCTCATTTTTTCACATCAGAAGATTTAGGAGCATCAAACAGTTATATACACTATAATTTATTTTCAAAAAAAAACAACCCCAAACCAATAATCCCTGGCAGACATTCCACAATAAATCAGCAGAGGAAGAGTTTACAATATAAAAAGATATTCATTAATTAGATGAGTCCCTGACCAGGATTTTCTGTCTACCAGCAATCAGCTGCTCTGTGCATGAGCTAAGCTTTCCATTTCTAGCCTCTTGCATTCTTTTTCTTTTTCTCTGATATTGCACTATATAGACACCACAGAACTGATATGTCTCACTGGATAAAGTCATTTTAGCCAACAAGCTGCAGGTGGTTTGTTTTACAGAGTGGAAGCCTGCCAAACAGCAGGAGCAATGCAGATGAAAGGGCTTCCCATAGCTCCCTTGCCAGCCACCACTCTGCTGAGAAAGAGCAGGCAGCCTGCTCCTCTCCTTCTCCACAGCTGCCTTTGGAAAATGCTTCCAGTGAGCAGAAATGACCAGAGAGAGCCTAGAACCTGCAGCTACAGTCAGGGTGAATTATTCACTAGAAGATGTTCCCTCCTTGTCCCCCTTGCCCCCCCATATCAGCTGCACTCCCTTGGAGTATTTTCCTTCATCTCTCCTTTCTTTTTAGCTTTGTGCACTTAAATGATCCCTTGAACACCCTCCTCCAGCAACCACTTACCGAGACTTCTCCTCTGGTGATTCCCCCTCTGTTCGAAATAGGCAGACCAATAGAGTTGGTTGATAAGGTCCATACCAGCTGGGAATTTTGTATTCTCTCAATTCCAGCATGAGGAAAATACTGTCATCTGCACTCTGCTTATTCTGGCATCCTGACACATCTCTCTGCTAGGCTTTTTCCCTGTCCCACTTTCTGAATGTACAGCTCTCTTTCACACCCCTTGGTGTACTTCATTTGTTGTTGACTACTTAAGGTGTTGCTCCATGTTTATGGAATGCTGTTTTACTGGAAAAATTCCTTGGCCAAAACCTTCAAAAGGAACGACTCATCTTGGGTTGATTTTCCATGACACTTGCAAAGCTCTGACCTTCTTGGAGTACTGGTTTCCTCGTTTGGAACGTAAGACCTCTTTGAAGTGTCTCAAGTTGGGCAATTAAAATTGCAGAACTGAAATTGCACCTGGCCTTTCAAAAAAGGTTGGTCCTGTTTATGTTTGTGTATTTTTTTCCCTCTTGTTCAATTAGATCTTGACAGGTAAGAGTTGTTCACAGCACATGAAATTAAAGCGTGTTGTTTCATAAGGGTATGAAATTAAAGAAGTGGGTCCTGAAAAGAATTTCCAAACCATGTTGCTGTGGAGCCTTTTACTGCAAAGGAGAATTCATCAATTACTCTGTAAGAGCTCTGGATTTGCACTCGTATAGCTGAGTTCAGAATTGACTTTAAAGTGCTTTGCGTGTACTCTGTAATTGGATTGCAAAAGAATGAACCAGACATATTTCAGCCTTTATTTTTCCTCCTTTTATGCCCTGGGGAATGTATGACAAATAATATACTCATTGGTTCCCACAGGTTAGTAAACTTAATATGCTGGATGATAAATAAAAACCAAATGGAGTTCTGAGCGATTTGCTTTCAAACACCTAGTAAGCCCACATTGCTTTAAAAATAACCTGTGTTGCCACTTTGCTCAGACTAGTGACGATCGTGTGACAGAGAGGCAACTCTGGCCGTGACACCTGTGGGTGATTTGAACATAACTTTTAAAAATAGCAATTGTGATGTGAGGGATTACATGTCTCCAGAAGATTACAAACGGGAAACAGATTCTGTGTCTCACTCGCTTAGGTGTAGCTCCGCTAGGAAGTGCACAGTGACATTGTAAACCTCCCTCTTTGTTCCTAACTGGCAGCCTTGTTAACATCAGCCAGGAACTATTTACTGAACTCTGGCAGCTAAGAGGTCATACCATAAACTTGTCATGTCCTTATAATCTTTCCTAAGTATCCACTAGCAGCTGCTCTGGAAAACAGGATATTTGAGGCTGACTGACTTTTGCTCTGATTGAGGACGCTGCACTAAATACAATAAAAAAATCACATATTGGATAGCTAACTGCTAGTTTAAAAAGCGAACTTCAAAGGACACTTTAAAACAGACAGTACTAAGTCTGCATGGCTACTGCCCTTGTTTAGTGAACTCAGGCAGGGATCACAAATCATACAGCTTTTATTACAATAAATTGGGTATGTCTTCTAAGAACACGTAATTCACAATCTGCCTTCCCAGAATGAACTGGAAATAGAGAAGTGCATGGCTTCAGGTACACTCTACAGACAGACAGGGGCAGCCTCACATTCAGAAGTCCTAGTTCTCATGGGGAACATTGACCACCTCTGTATGTTGGAGGAACAACACAGCAGAGCATAAGCAATCCAGGAGGTGCTCAGACTACACCAATGATAATATACTCCTTCATCTGATAGATGAGCCAAATAAGAGAAATGGGCCTTGTTCTCATGAACAACAAGGGGCTGATGAGGAATGTGAAGCGCAAGGGTAGCCTTTGCTGCAGTGACCATGAGGTGGTGGATATCAAGATCCTTCGGGTAGTCAGGAGGGTTCACAGCAAGCTCACTGCCCTGGACTTCAGTAGAACAGACTTTGGCTACTTCAAGGATCTGCTTCACAGAGTACCATGGAGGGGAGAACTGCCCAAGAAAGCTGGTTAATATTCAAGGATCACCTCCTCCAAGCTGAGGAGCAATAGGTCCCAACAAAAAGTAAGTCAGGCAAAAAAAATGAGGGAGCCTCTCTGGATAAACAGGTAGCCCCTAGACAAACTCAAACACAAAAAAGAAACCTTCAGAGGGTGGAAGCACGGACAGGTTGCCTGGGAGGAATACAGAAAAACTGTCCCAGCAGCCACAGATCAGGTTAGGAAAGCTAAAACCATGATAGAATTACATCTGCTATGGGATATCAAGGGCAACAAACAAGCTTCAGTGATAAAAAGCTGACTACGGAAAGTGTGGGCCCTCTCCAGGAAGAAATGGGAATCCTGGCTACAAGGGACACAGAGAAAGCTGAGATATTCAAATACATTTTTTTTCCTCAGTCTTCATGGGCAGGTGCTCCAGCCACTGCATGCAAGCTGCAGATGGAAAAAGGCAGGGCCAGGAGAATGAAAAACTGTCCACTGTAGGAAGAGATTGGCTTCAAGACCATCTAAGGAACGTGAAGGTGCACAAGTGCCAGAGTCCTGCTGAGGGGCTTTGAGTAACCTGGTCTTGTGGAAGGTGGGCTGAAATAAGACTATTTTTAAGGTTCCTTCCAGCCTAAATCAGTCTATGATTCTATGATTCCACATGGGCTGGTTACTGTGGGAACATGGAAATCATAGAATCATATAATCATTAGGGATTGGAAGGGACCTCGAAAGATCATCTAGTCCAATCCCCCTGCCACAGCAGGATCACCTAGACCAAGTCACACAGGAACATGTCCAGGCGGGTTTTAAACGTCTCCATGGGAAGATACACTGCCAAGTCATGGTCATCTTGTCAGCTCCATCTGTTTTGTTTGCTTGAGTGGGTACCTTAAAACAAAGCCAGAAATGCTTTAAGCAGCAATCTCTAAAATTAAACATCTGCAATGCTAGTGGCTCCCTGATTTCCATATCAAATGCACTGAGGTGGCAGCTGAAGAGGTGGCTTTTTCCCCACCTGTCACTGATGCAGGCAGGTCTTTGGTGCTATCACTTGGCTAGGATTATGGAAAGAAATAAGCACTGCTGCAGGGCAGATCACCCTTGTCTCACACACCTATTTCAGGATGACAGGACTAGCTTTCAGAGGTACCTATTTCTGTCTTGACTGTAAAAGACCTCATGTGAATAGCTCAGTCCTTTTAGACCAGACACTACTAGACACTACTTTCAAGTCAGGGCAGATGCTTCTCACCCTGTATGTTATTTATAACATGAATCAAGACTGTGTGAATAGAGCATAACATAGCGCTCCAATGACTAAACAAAACCTAAGTGGAAAAGGAATGAAGATTTCTTTTCTCAAGTATTTCTGTCAGTCGGTACAGCTTAGCTGAATTGGCTGCTACATTCCCATTTTGGGATCCAGCCTTGATCTGGAGATCAGGTTGAAACTGTGCTTCAACAGCGCTGACAAGGTATCACAGGAAAGCAAGGAAACGCTGACAGGGATTATATTCACACCTTCATTGGAAAGCCCATCCTCAGGATGGATGTCTGTCTCTATCATTTCACTGGCAGGGTCTGCACAGAGAAAGACTGAAAACCACTGTGTGCTAAGGAACTCAGGGTAGAATTAAACATCACAAGAACTTCTAACCATTTATTTCCTACTTACCATATTATGGCTGGCTCCTTTACCCCCTGAAATTGTATGGGCATGTATGTTTTACTCAGGCATCTACTGGCAAAACTAATAGATATGAGACTTCCAGTACAAAACAATGCCCTTTATTAAAGGAACAAGTAATTAAATAATAGCATCCATAAATAGGAAGGGTTGTAAAAACAAATAGGGAAGAGCATCTGGTTCACAACATCTTTGCACAATTTGCAGTAGCTAAATCTGAACCAAATTAATGACCTGTTTATTTACCCAAAATTCAATAAAATGCCTTGGCAAAAACTTAATCTGTCTCTGGAGAACCTCTTACTTCCTTCCATATGTTGCCCGATCTGCCACAGCAATAAACTTATTCCCAGTTTTAAGATCCCTAATGATTGCACCAACTGATGTTTTCCATAGAAGAGAGAATGGTACCAGCCCTCTAAAAGTCACAGTCCTCCCTCTCTTAAGCCAAAGTAGTAAAATGGAGTGGAAGAGTGAGGGAGTGAGTGTCCTGTGATGCAGCCTGTATTGTGACCTAGAATCCAGAGATTCAAATCAGTTCCTACCTACAGTTCATCCCAGCTGTTTTATAATTCCCCTGAATTTTACATGTTCTTTAAAATGCTGCCATGCCATGATTAATATATATGGCTAGGATTTGTAACTCTCATCCTCCTGTCCTTGTTGCTCAAGGTCTTCAGAAGAAACAGCTTAGGCTGTTGTGTAATTATTATATGTGTATGGTTTTCTATAAAACAAAACAGATGTTTCAGAGTCAATTTTATTTGGTGGTTTCTCATATAACCTAGATTCTGAAATGCATTTGATCTCTATTTGAATCAGATTAGGCATAGTATCCTCTGTTTTATTAATCCTATGTACTCTATGTACTCTATTAATTAATCCTCTGCCATTAATTGTGATGTCCTGGTGCATTCATGTTTCTGCTGAACTCATGCATCCCATCACACTGATTTAACAGATTAGATATTTTTTTGAAATATGCTGATGGTTTAGATGGTGAAATGTAACAAAACAAATGAATCCACATGAGTCAAAGACTTAATCATTTCAATTTACAAAGTATGTAAGTGCTCTGCTGAATTAAGGCCATACTCAAATTACCAGGTTTTTTCTTTCCCCGAAATAAAAGCACTTGGAGCTGTTAGAGACATGCTCTTCTCAGTGCCGTCCAATGATAGGACAAGGGGCAATGGGTGTAAACTGGAACACAGGAGGTTCATTATTAATGTCAGAAGAAACTTCTTCACAGTGAGGGTGACAGAGCACTGGAACGGGCTGCCCAGGGGGTGTTGTGGAGTCTCCTTCTCTGGAGACATTTAAAAGTCACCTGGCCATAGGATCATAGGATCATAGGATGTTAGGGGTTGGAAGGGACCCAAGAGATCATCGAGTCCAATCCCCCTGCCGGAGCAGGACAAAACTATCTAACACAGATCACAGAGGAACGCAACTTGGTCTAGGTGATCCTGCTGTGGTAGGGGGATTGGACTTGATGAACTTTTGAGGTCCCTCTGAAACCCTGATGTTCTGTGATTCTGGGATATGGAGACACAAACTGTAATTACCAAACAACTCATTTGCCAAGCTGAGCTAAAACGATATACTTCTGATTTTCTACAAACTAAAGTTTCTTTATCTTCAGGAGTGATGTAGAGAGTCAAGTCATCCTCATACCATAACCCAGTGCATTTCTGCTGATTTTGAAGAATTTGCTCTTTATTTTCCTTCATGTAACTGTTGGAAAAAAAACCTGATCCAAACTTTAACTCATAACAAAGCCGTAAGAGTTCTTCTCAGGAAAGAAACTGGGCAAAATCCCAAACACCTCACTATGTGGCAGAGATTCAGTTAGAGAGGGTCAATGTGCACTTGGTTATGCATGTTAATGGCCATTGCTGACGTCTTGAAAGGGATGTCATTTTAGCTGTATAATTTCCTAGTCTGTTTAAGGGTGGCTGATGAGCTCAATGCTGTCATAGGGCTTTGAAAATCTCAACTGAGAAAAAGAGAAGGTATGGTAAAGGTAGGTGAAGTAATAAATAATGCCGAAAAGAGGAATCAGTTGTTATTTTTACCTTCCTGTGATATTACAAACACTGAGATGTTTGTGAAGTTTAAAAAGTGAAGAGAAATCAAGTGTACCAGGCAGTAGTTTTACTGGAAAGTACATTATCTGAGTCACTATTACACAGCAGTCCTCCTCCCATCAGTTTTCTCCTATCAGATTGTCAGATTTTCTCCTACTGCTTGTCCACATTGTATTGTTTTATTCTGCTTCTACCACTTTGAGAGCTGTTCTGAACATGTGTGTTCACCTTCTATGCAAATGAAAATGTTTTTGTTTCCTGAAAAAAGCAGCGCCAGCCTTGGCTGAAAATCCTCCTTTCACTACACCTATAAAGACACCCTACTCTTTATGACTTAAAATTCAAAACATTTATTGCATCAAGGCATACCTATTTGCCATTAAACACACTCCTTCCTAAATTTCAAGCTAATATCATATGCATGTTCAACCTACAGTATTCTGACGTCGCTCATGACCCTTCTGCATTGTGCCTTGACACAGATAGACAGTTCCATATTTGTTTCTGAGGTAGCATTTACAAGCTGGGATTACTGCAAAATATTTGCTAGAAAAAAGTGTGAATAGTTCATGGACTTGTCAGAATCCATCTGTCTGAGTCTATTAATGGGTGACATTCCCAGCTGCGGTCCTTCCAACATCGTAAATACGACGTTTCTTTCTTACTACAAATCCTATGGTTGAAATCCCCCCGTAAAATTGATTTATATAGATAAAATCTGTTCTGATAAAGAGACTTCTTAAAATGTGCAAGACCATGAGATGCTGATTACATATTCTTTCAGCAGTCAAACATCACAGCAACAACTCACAGACTCAAATAATTTGAGACATTATTCTGGATAAACTACAAAACAGCATGTCATTCAGCTCTCGATGACTGGGACAGGAATGGGGAAAGAGAGGTGCATTTACCAGAAGAATGGGAGGCACACTGAAAGGTGGGACAAAATCTCAGGTTCTCACTTCTCCAGGCAGTGGGTCCAAAATAACCTTAGGGTGTGTATGCAATGCGCTTTAGGGAAGGTAAAGCTATGACCAACGGCAGAAGGTTGCTGAAACTTTAGGAATCCATTCTTGTAATGCTACATGTTGTCATGTTTCAGGATGTTGACTGAGAGACCCATCATTTGTAACACTGGCTTTGAACTAACTCTTTCAACATAGTCTCAAGCTATCCTGTTTCTAGATCTAACAACTACCCTGAATTTCTTCTTCAGTTATAGCAACAGAAGAATAAAGATCTATCAAGCTACTCTTAGCTCAGATTCAGACAGGTCTATGTATGGTAGAAGGTACAACTTCTATGCTGAAGGTAATTTCCCCTTAAATTCATGCTATAATGAAACAAATATCCCAGTCCTGGATTGTTATGTTTTTTTCTTTTTAAAGGGCTTTTGTATTAAGTGACCCATGATGGTTCAGTGTCTTCTGGCCTGGGACACTAACCCATCCTCCACAGAAAACATGATGCTTGCTTCTAAGAGCGCCAATGCTATTCATTTAGCTTGAGCAACAGAAGAAACTTATTGAGCAACAGAAGAAACTGATTATCCCCACATTATTTTACGTATGTGATAAGTAAACTTTCCAAGTACCAACAGAATTAAGGACGTTCTTCTGTGGTTAGGTATCTTGCTGCTAAAGAAACACAGGAATTTTTAGCTAAGCACGTTTTTTTAAAAGATTAGGAATCTAATTCCTATATTTTGAAGAAACACAATTATTGTGTCTCAATTATATTGAATTATAAGTTTCAGTACCTCCTCTTCCACTGTACTACAGCATGTTGACGGATCTGTAAAAATGATTTCTGTTTAGTGTAGGTACACTTCTCTGTGCACAGGAAAAGAAACAATCAGTATCTCAGTGAAACTACCCACTGAAATGGGATTTACTCTGAGACTACATACCGCAGAGGATGTTTTAGTTTTGATTGGCATGCTAGCTGAAAACATCTTGGGTTTTTAATTCTCAAGTATGTTGGTCTACTTCTACATTGTGACTGTAGTAATTGCTGGAAGTAATTTCAGGATGCTGTGCCAAAGGATGGAGAGTTTGTTCATGCACACTCCTCCAGACTAGCTCCCTGCAGGTGAGAGGGGCCATATCTGCATTGCATACTTCTGGACTCCATGTGATTAACTTGGGAGCCAAACACATACTTTTTGGCATGTTCTCTTGCTTTAAGTCACTCAAATAATGTTTCACAGTCTCTCAGTCTGGAGGTTTTATGCCATTAAACTGGGGGCACATGTTGCACACCTCTTCTTGTAGCTTTGGAGCATGTGGAGGCAATTTAGTTTAGTGAACTGAGTACAACTTGCAGAAACTCTACTGTAGTTAAAAGTGATCAAATCCTGCTGCAACAGCACAGACAATCAGACTTTGGGGTAGTGTGATATATCCTCAAGGAACGCAGTATGCCCTGAACATTGCACTGTGTTAATAAAACCAGTTACTGTGTCTCGTACCCTGTGATGCACATTGTGCACACCTACTGACATCACTGTATGTAAATTACTGCCCTCTACTGGAACAGTGGGCAGAGTAGTATCACACAAATTAATTAAACTGATTTTTGAAGTCTGGGATATTCTGGAACCAGTTGCCATGATCTGCAGATGTTTCCAATCCTTTCTTGTACCATAGGTACTTGCTGCACTCGTACCAATGTAAATTCAATCTTTGCTTATTTGCAGTATAAGCTGCACTCAGATGGTCTTATAATCAAAACATTTTCAGTTTTGAAGTGTAAACAGGATGTGCAAAGGAGCTACAGAAGCGTAGGATTCTTGCAGATGCTCTAATGTCAGTCAAGGAACCGCCTACACTGTCATACTTCTAAACCTGTAAAAATCAAAAGAAACCACTGCAAATTCTTTATTAACTAAAAATAATACTCTCTAACCTAAATTTTCAAGACTCATAGGACAACTTCTCTAAAATGATAAGGCTGGCTTAAAACTCTGACATTTAACAAAATATAGGGGAGTTTTTATTTTCTTTTCAGACTGAAGTTCATATTTTCAGGGTTTTATTTTCAAATTTACTGTTAAAATATGCTTCAGTTGAAGAGAAAGCTGGGTTTCTCAATGAATTGTGACTCTAGGAGATGATTTATGAAAGGAATTATGACACATAGCAGCACAGGAATTGGCCATGCTATGACAGAAAAACAAAAGAAATCAGAAAGAACCAGACAGAGCATCTGTCTCACAAGAAATGTAACAAATATAAAATATAAGAAGACAAAAGTAAATCAAATTAAATAAGGCCACTGTCTGGATGTATTACATGAATAAAATGGTTAAATCATCTGAGTTCCCAGAATCCTTAAAAATATTACAAAATGAGAAATTTAATTTTTTATTCTTTCAAACAAGAAGCAATAACACAAAGTTAAAGGGCAGGTGTCAGGACGATGGAGCCAAGCTCTTCTTAGTGTCATCTAATGAGAGGACAAGGGGTAATGGGTGTAAGTTCAAAGAGAGGAGGTCCACATAAATATGAGGAGGACTGGACTAGATGACCTTTTGAGGTCCCTTCCAATCTCTAATGTTCTGTGATTCTATGACTCTGTAAGTTCTGAACTGCAACGTCACTGATTCCTGAAACTAAGTACCACATCCTACTGTAGCTGGGAAGCAGAAGAGTGGGAGTCCAGTCTCCAGGGCCTTATTAAGTCTAGAAAATTCCCATGTTTAGGAATTTGCTGGCTAGCCACCAACAAGGCTGCATAGATAGGAATTAATTAATATGGTATTCACTTAGAAGCTAAAAATTTATTGTGGATATAAAAGTTTTACATAAATGCTCTGGCATAGTTATTATTATAAATAGTGTCACTTGTGTGGAGATATGGAAAGTCATTTGTAGGGTTAAACTAATTTGAATAAACACAAAAACCCTAATAGGAGAGGATACATAATTTACTATGTCATGACCGATAATAAGAAGCAGTCTTAAGGTGGAAAAACATCATTACAATTCAATCTCAGACAAATAAGTTAAGCATTTGTATCCATCTATATGAGCTCCTTTATATCACAGAAATATATGACTATGAATAAACACATCTATCTAAACACAGAGGAACTTAAACAATATTGCATTATATATGCTGCATCTGGAAAAATAGTACTGTGATTGGTTTCCAACATTATGGTCTGCAAACATCAGCAATGATTGTAGTGCTTACAGGAATCTTTCATAAAGGCATGGCGTAGCATATTGACAAGATCTCACCCTTGTCATGGTCACATAAGGAGGGTCTACATGTGGAATGAACTGAGGCCATGTGTTTGTGCAGAGAAATAAGGAGAAATATTTGTCTACCGAGGACTGAAAGAACCTTGTGGATGCTCAAGGAACCATGCAAACTCAGTAGCAAAAAGAAGTGGAAAAGAAAGTTGTGCTATAAAAAGGACTGACATAGTAACTTTCTAGAGAAAAAAAAGTGTGTTTTCTAAAGATTACTGTGGCAGCCAAGCTCAAAAAGGGAGACCTATCAAGAATCTTTTCCAAATGGCTGATTCAAGTGGCACCCAGTTCCCTTACCAGCACTGACTCCCCTTTTTATCACCAGAGTTCTGTATCATATAAAGTTAGGAAATCAAGTAGCCAAAACTAAATTTCTCTTAAAATAATCTCTGGCACAGCTCTCTTTGATGGAAGCAAGATTTGTTCAAATAAATAACTTACGTATTAAACATAAAACCAGAAGGTGAATGTTGCTACCCCAGGAACCTCTGCTGCTCTCCACAGCCACTCCAAATCTTATACAGCAAACGGCAGTGGAGCCACGGGAATGGGTGTGAGAAAATTACATCTTTCTCTGGACTTTGAGGCAGTGGGGAGTCCTCCATCACCCCCCTCTGCAGCTTCATGCTGATACAGAAATATTTGGCAGGTCAAGCATATTGGTATTTTTGTAATTGTATTTCTGGAATTAACTTCTTGTTGCTGAAGGTCATGAGAACCCAGCAGCAGCAGAACTAACAATGGTGGTATTTTGCCACTATTGCCCCCTTTTCAGATTCAAAATGCTGGTCTTCAGGAGAGGAGGTGGAAATTACCCAGTACTGACATAACATGCACTCAAAGAAGAGCATCTGTATAATTTAAAGAAATTCACCTAAATTTAAAACACCTTCTAAACTAATATAGAATATGTAGCATGATTAATAGAATTTATGTGATCAAAGACTGCTCTTTCAGCTACCACATTTTCTTTAGGCCTGATACAAGAGCAGAAATTTCTTGGCATGCCTGACCAAATGGATCACTCATAAGTCACTTTCTTTCTTCCCTGAAGCACTCCATCCCGAATAAAGAACATCTTTCATAACTTTTCTCCTTGACAAAGGACAGTCTTTTCTCATTGATGGGGTCGGGTTAGAGGGGAGTTTGCCCATATACATCTTACCAACATACATGAGAACCAGCATTTTGTACTCTCCAGTGCTCTGGTGGGGACACAGACTGCACTATCTCAACTGTGCTTTCTAAAAATGTATGTGCGAGATTTTATATTCTGATTTAAAAGTCAGCACAGCAAACCAGACACAACAAATACCAGATTTTTCACATATGCATCTCCCACACTTCCTAATGAAAACTGACTTGGCAAAATTGTTTTATAAAAAATTCACTAATTTATTGGATGGTTTAATTAGCTTAACAAGACACATTTACACTGTATGCAAAGGTCTTAATTAAGAAGGTATTTCAGTAATAGAATAATACCAAGATGCAGGAGACTCAGATTGACACCATTCTTGGTCTCCTGCCTTTGCTTACGGGTTCTCTGAGCAACTGGGAGCCTCATACATGTATCTCCTTTGTGCTTTTCTAACAATGACTTCAAGATACATCACACCAGAGACAAAGAGTTCTGCTTCACAGAGTACAAACTTGCAACAGCAAGCTCTTGAAAATTGTTCAGGTTAACTGGAAACTAAAAACTAAGAGGCAGCCGTAGATTTGATGCTTCTTTAATTAGGCCCCAGAAATATGGCTGTGCTTGCCTCCATAAAGGCATGACAGAAAGCCATCCTAAAATTCATACAGTTCTGGTTGTGACCGCTAGTTTTTCCAGAACCACTTTTCCACATTCCCCAGGATCAGCAGATCATCTGGCGCCTGGGAGCACTGCGCCACGGGAGGTGCAATTACAAACAAGTCCTGTTCACTTTCACCCAATAAACCCACAGTATCCCACAAAAAACCCACAAGTCACTTATGAGAGAAGAGGTAATGCCTTGACATCTTTGCCAAGCACTGAATGTGACACTTACTCTCTGCAGGACAAATTACTCTCAATTTTCTACCTTTCTTGAGCTAATGTTCACTTTCATCTCTGATATAAATGCATTTCAGTCAGTTTAAAGTGATACTTATATGTAGCTGCAAATCACTGTGTAAGGTCTTCCTGAACAGTTAAAGATATTCAAGATATCTCTTCCAAATCTTTCTATTTCAAGACCTAATTAATCTTGGCTCCTTTAGACTAAAGTTTTCTTTTAATCATCAGGAGTCTGTCTCATGCTCCTGTTCTAATTTTTGGTGCTACAGGTCATCCATTTCAAAAAAATCGGTCCATGTATGTTGTTCCACTGGACATTTTCATGCTGCTTGAGTGAAAAACTAGTGACCTCACAGCAAAAGTTCAAGAGTCATTGGTCTCTGAAAAATCTATCAAAACTTGGCAATGTTACAAAAATTTGAATTGTCAGATTGAGCAAACTGGAAACTTGCCCCAGATTCCATTTACCTGGAGGATGGCCAAGGCCAAAAGAGGTGGGAGCCCCTAAGACCTTTCCCCAAAATCACCCCAGACAGTTGATTCTGCAGAGCTCTGCAGTCAAGCAAGAGCTGAGAGTTCTCAGGGGTATCCTGTCCTGTTGTCCTAGAGAGGATGTCAGTGAAGAGGCAAGAGGAATTGTACCTGAAGAGCCATTGGAAATCAATGGGGATATAAACTCTTCAACAACAAAAAACATACCAATTCTTGTAGGACACATAGCTCAGGTGAGATTTGGCACAAAGGCTGAGGCTATACCTATGCTGCAGACACAGCAGCAGCAACCTTTACAGAGCAGGAATCCTGGCAGCAATCTGTGTGGATCTCAAAGCCACCACTAAAAGACAAGCCTAGAAAGTTAGATACAAAGCTTTCTACTGTTCGAAGAATGTTAGGGTCACAGAGTCAAGCCTTCAAACTTCAGCAAGTCTCAGAATTGAAGTCACTTTTTTAATCCTAGCTCAGCCCTCCTCCCACTAGGCACAAGGACAAAGTCTTAACCTCATTCGCATTCCACTTCTCAAGGATCCCTCCTGAATGATGATGGACAATGGGCTAGTCATGTATCAGCATTGTGTACCCAACCTAGCCAGTCGCTGCAGGGCTCTTGCGGCATCTCTTGCAGAGGCATGCAGGAAGGGGTGAGAGACGGCGCATGGGAAAACAATGTGATTCTGAGATTGTGCCAAGTAAGCGGTGCCCCTGCAGTTCCATCCCTCTCTGTCTGGTTTTCACCAAGTCATTTGAAATGAAATCTTACCGGACGCCAGAAACTGCAAGTTCCTCATTCCCTGGGTGCAGAACAACTAGATCCCAGAGGCTGATTTTTCACCTTCTACACAATAGGAGCCATGGATAGCCATAGTTTGAATACTAAAGGAGAACATTCAAGTTCTAACACTCAGAGATATTGGTAGTCCTGAGTTCTGTGTTATTGTGCCTCTGGTTCCTATCAGTAAAATGGGAACACGGTAACCTCACAGCTTCTGGAACAATCAAAACATTCATAGTGTGAAGTATGCGAGACTCTGTGCTCCTAAGCACCCTGCTCAGGAGCACCTGACAGAACCTGTAATTCTCTGCTCAGTCCACGATCTGAGAATGCTGCAGCATAACAGCTTCTAGGTTAACAGGTTCAACAACGGGGACTATAATTTTGTGCACCTCAACAAGTCAGAAAAGTTTTGTGCAAAACAGGGGGATATGATCATGTCAGTAAAAGACAAGCCCACACTGCCAGGAGGCTGCGTAGTGAGGCAGCAGGAGACATCCTTATCTCTGGTGTTTCCTGACTCTCTCGAGTACTGAACTTCAAAACTTAAGAGTCTATTTATTTATTTATTTATTTGAGTGTATGGTAACCAAAAGAATGCCTGAGAGATGGTGGCATTTTTCACCTACACAGGACAGATTGAACAGCTAGAATTTTCTGTATTTTACTGCAACTTGTGATCATTATTTGAGCAGGGATCTCAGAATTGCCTTATTGTCATCACTTTTGAAAGGTTTGTTGAATACTTAAGTCCACGTCCTAAAGTGACAATCATGTAGTGGTTCAGAATTACATTAAACCAACAGTATTTTATATAGCTTCTCAGATGAATAGGTCCTGCTCCAACAAGGGAGTTAAAATTCAGGTAAATTCCCCAACCATTATGTGAATTCCAACTTAAACCATACAGATAGTGAGAACACTAACAGTAAAATACCTCTACAAAACTAATGAAAAGCACAGAAAAACTAAGGCTGCTATTTTTGGTACTGTGGTACACTCATTGTTTAAAAAACAAATCCCAATCAGTAAATCAAAAAGAGTGACTAAGATCTGCTGGACACCATAGATGAATACAAGACAGTACAGAGCAGCCCTGTCCCAGAAGCCCACCAGGAGCCAGGCTGCTGCTCATCACCTCTATGTAAAGGGCAAGGGAGAGAGTCTGGGAAGGAAGGAGCACATGGTAGCAGTCTTTTCATTCATGGTCTCCTTTCCACAGCAAGACAACCATGTTGTCTGCTTCTTTGAGAGCGGCTGAACCAAGATTCAGCTATCTCCTTGCTCTAACCATGGTTCAGCTCACTGCCCACTCACTGCCCAGCCATGTACTGCTGCCCTCTGATCCAGTGCATGAACATCAGGGCAGAAACTCTTCCCAAGGAACAGGGCTGGGGAAAGCCCTGAGCAACCTGCCTTGCTCCCATTGCTGGAAACTGGATCAGAGACCTCTCGGTGTCTTATCTAACTCCAAATATGGTAACATTTTTATGAATTAAGCTGTCTTGTGCTTATTTTCTTTATAAGTATATGTTCAGGGCATCTGAAACCTTAACAAACAGACCAAAAAGTAAATCAGGCCAAAAATGTAACTATGGAAGAACCTGCAAAATCCTCATCACCATGATGATTTACACACAAGTTTTGTGTTGATGGGATATGACATCACATGATGGGTAAAACTTTTGTTTTGTTCATTGTCCTTAAGCAGTGGCTACTAGTTACACTGCTGGTCTCACTATCAGTCAGGGCTGAACTACAATGTCAACTTTGAGAAAAAAAGGGAACTTGTACAGCTACGTGCCTGACTGGGGTCAAATCTATTGCAAAGGAGAACAAGCTGGTCTGGCAACCAGCAAATAATGACACATTTAGATCAGCTTACATTCCCTGTTCTTATCAAAGAAAAGCTGGGAGAAGAGCCATAGTAATATGCACTAATGCTATGGGAGACGAAGGGATAAATAAGTACAAAAACAAGGACAAAAATGCCAGACACATAAAAGCATCTGAACAAGAAAAGATTTCTGGGGTCAACAGATGTTATTTGTACACATTCTGTTGTGTCATCAGATAATGTATTTAATTAAAGGGCATGTGTCTCACGAGCATATTATGCATAACACCTAAATTATGGTGGGTGCACAACCCCAGGACATTAGTATTCTATCCACCTTAAATAAAAAGACTGACTCCATCAACTTTAATACCCACTTGCTTTAAGAAGTTGGCTACAGCTTCATGGCTGCTTGCCCAAGTCCTTTGCTCAATCAAGCAATAGTTGTCTTTGACCAAAAAAGAAAAAAACAGCTAACACTATCGTTGCTGAATGTCTGCTGGCATCTGCTAGTGATATAGGAACAAGTACATTACATGTAAAGAGATACTAATATTTAGGATAGCCATAACACTACAACATTACCTGGTTTAGTAATTCATTATCGAAGCTAACCCCTTTAGATTAGTTTTTTTAAAAACTACCATGCAATTTTTATGCATTAATTGTCTGTACATAAGAGCTAATGTGCTGTAGACACAAAGACCTGTATCACACATTATTTACCTCCGTATTATACAACACCAGCATGTCACAGTGCCCTAGGCAAGGTCACCAAACTCCTAACAGTGCTGTAGGATGTGGCAGAGGAATCCATCTTTGCAAATTAGTTTTTATTACACACGATTCTGCTCATAAATCTTGATGTACTGCTTTCCACTGTAATAACTCTCCCTTGCACTTGCATGTACCCTCTAGCTACATGGAGTCTTTTACAAATACAACTTGCAGGCATAAAGCGAATGTGATGCTGCAACAGGGGTGCTCTAATTGTTACCCGATCTACTGGTGCACCCAACCCAGCTCTGTGTCCTTCTGCTCTCCACCTTGGGATGGCAAGACTACAATAGCCCGGTTTTCCAGAGCAGTTAAGTGACCTAAAGCTAGAAAAGTGCCTGAAATTGAAAGGAAAATAATATACACAAAAAGCACCTCAAAACATCCCTCAAAAAACCCAGAAATAAACATGCCCCGCT
>JAOXOE010008678.1:0-24631 GCA_028565055.1 Phoeniculus purpureus
TCCTGCTGTGGCAGGGGGATTGGACTGGATGATCTTTCAAGGTCCCTTCCAATCCCTAAGGTTCTGTGATTCTGTGATCCTGACCAGCTCAAGTTGCAATTATTTTCTTGAAGAAAATTTGTTCTCCCATTCAGAATCCCCAACCAGGGGGTTCTCTAGTGCACAGCAAACTTTTAGATAAAAGCATTTAATAGATTTAGCATTGTTTGATACTGCACCCTTAGGACACTGCTCCACGTGCTACTTCAGTAAATAAGAGGATTCTATTTCCTGTCTTATTTTCTGGCATTTAAAACTTCACTTGCTTGCTTTAGGAAACTTGCTTGATCGGTGTGTTAAATGTAGTTAGTCAGATTAGAAAGCTAGATGTTCCTCGTTGGTTTTGTATTTCTGAATGATATTTCACAGATCACAGAACACTAGGGATTGGAAGGGACCTCAAACGATCATCTAGTCCAACCCTCCCACCACAGCAGGATCGCCTAGATTAAGTTGCACAGGAACATGTCCAGGCACATTTGCTCTGGCTATTTACCATTTATATAAATTCCAATTCTTCATTTTGAAACTCTTACTGACTTTTGGCTATTTTACAAAAGTATCTCAGAGAAATGGTATAGGACTTTCTTAAAGCTGTTAACTCTTGATCTAGATGTAGTTATTAGGACATGTAATACCTCTGCCTCTCATTTAACACAATTTCCTCTTTCAATGGCTATTGAAAGGATTTCTCTATCTCAGTTAATATCTGGAGACATTTATTACAAATTCAAGTATATAAAGTAGAATAAACTTATGTGATACAGAAAATAGTGATATTGTGGGAGAATAAGATTTTTAAAAGCAGCATACAGGTAATGTTTGGAAAGGCAGCAAAGAGAAATGTAAGATCACAGAATAATCATGGTGGGAAAGGACCTCTTAGATCACCAAGTCCAAACATACCCTACAACAACTGAAAACCTAAATGCCAGATCAATTAACACAGAATAACCCCCTCCATGGCTGCAACTATAGCAGGTCCTGAAGCACCACATCGACACACTTCTTAAATACCTCCAGGGATGGCAGCTCCACCACCCCCCTCGGAAGGCCGTTCTTCCAGTGCCTCACCGCTGCTTCTGTAAAGAATTTCTTCCTAATACCTGATGCAAACCTCCCCTGCCTCGACTTCTGACCATTTCTCTTGGTTTTCTCACTAGTTACGTGGTAACTAATGTTTAGATTGTTTCCAGTCTCTCTATAGAGACTGTTTCCAACCTCACAGAGAGAGAGACTGGAAACAATCTAAACAAAATTGTTTGACACTTTCAGTAGGGAATAGTCACTACGTGACCAGAAGTTGATGGTTCGATTCATGTTTAGTCCAGGGGTTTGCCAAGCTACTAGAAATTATTCTCACAAACAAAAAACCAGCCTATTTTGCATCAGCTCCTTTTGCAGCCTATAAACAGGTTACTATCAATTAGCACTCCCTTGTCTTCCCTCCTTGCCTCTGCAGGGATTTTAATTTACATCTTGATAAAGAGCTGCTTTTTTTCCAGTTGCAAGCAGATTTGTTGGCATTTATTGCAGCATAAACAAATCCAAGTGCGATAGAAGTGGTCTCTCAATTTACATTTTTACTTGAAGTGGAAGCCTGTGGTTTAAGGAATGTCAACGGCAACAAAAAGATAGAGCTACATGAAAATTTGCTTCTGAGCCCTGCAATGGTCCCCCACAAAAATTCCTTTTCACCTTCATTTCCTACAGTGTTTCTGAAGGGAGAGAAAAGTTAAGGGTTTGTAACCAGAAAACACTCTGAGCAAAGTCTGTTAAGTTTTCTCTGTAGTTCAAAAAGGCAAAAGAGTAACTGAGTGAGGGTGACAGAGCACTGGAAGGGGCTGCCCAGGGGGGTTGTGGAGTCTCCTTCTCGGGAGGTGTTTAAAACCCACCTGGATGTGTTCTTGTGCAGCTTGGTCTAGGTAGTCCTACTGTGGCGGGGGGATTGGACTGGATGATCTTTCAAGATCCTTTCCAATCCCTAATGTTCTGTGATTCTGTGAGTTCAGTTTGAGTTTATATACCTTACAAAAATGATGTCATGACCACTATAACCTCTGATTTCTCTGTAAGTGGATGTACAACGTGATGTAGCACACAGTGTTTTTTCAAGGAGCAAGTCTAATTCCCCAGAGCAAAACTAAACCTAAAATAGCATTAAACCAATAAGACAGTCTAATTGCTTAGAGACACTTTGCGTGACCAGATTATAGTATGTCACTCCTTTTTAGATCAGTCTCTTCTAAGCAAACAGACATCCCACTCTCTGAACATTTCCCCATGGTGGTCTGCTAAGGAAGAGCTATTTCTCTTAACATGTTCAAAGTAACAGTATGAGTCTACGTAGAGGTTGTTTTGGAGAGGTGCTTGTATTTTTGTTATTGTTTGATTTCTTTAAGACCTAGCATTGTCTTCTGCATCTCTTAAGACAGAGAGGGCTGTGTGTGCAGAAAGAGAGACTGCTATGATTCAGAAGAAAAGTAAACCCACCTGGAAGTGTTCCTGTGCAGCTTGGTCTAGGTGATCCTGTTCTGGCAGGGGGATTGGACTAGATGATCTTTGAGGTCCCTTCCAATCCCTAATGTTCTGTGATTCTGTGTAAATACATAAACATGCCTCCAGAGGCTTAAGGAAGCACCGTCAGCATAATACAAACCTGTGTGCCATCTTTGTCACAGGTTTCCAAGGTGTTCATCTGGCTGTGTCCCCAACATATTTGTGTTTGACATCGTCTAAAGGAGTGCTAAAGATACTGCTGTGCTTCTTTTTAGTCTGAAGGTCTGAGCATTTTCCCTTAATCACTTTCTGAAACTGTCAGGAGGAAGTTAGGGGTAACAAGATGGAACAAACCCCTCAATAATATTTGTTATTTTTAAATTAGAAAATGGGCTGAAAATAGATATTGTTCTGTATTCGGTGTAGTGGTTATGAGTGGTCTAGGTGATCCTGCTCTGGCAGGGGGATTGGACTGGATGATCTTTTGAGGTTCCTTCCAATCCCTAATGTTCTGGGAGAGCATGAAAGCACTTCACAGAACAGCACAATGTGCTGTGGCTGTACCCTGAAGGAGGATGGAGTAGCAGAACACGCCTCCTTTCCACATGTACATGACATGTTCCCAAGGTGTGTTGCAGTGCGTGTGAGCTGGATGTAGGTGTCACTGCTGAGACATTACCACTGTATACAACTACCTGAAAGGAGGTCACAGAGAGGTGGTTGTTGATCTCTTCTTACAAGTAACAAGTGATAGGACAAGAGGAAATGGCCTCAGGTTGTGCCAGGGGAAGTTTAGGTTGGATGTTAGGAAAAACTTAATAGAAAGAGTCATCAGAGGGGTTTGAATCTCCATTCCTGGATGTGTGTACAAGTCATGCAGATCTGGAGCTTAGGGACATGGTTTAGCGGTGGGCTTGGGACAGCTGGGTTAATGATTGGACTCCATGAACTTTAAAGGTCGTTTTCAAAACTAAACAAGTATGTGATGCAGCTTGGATTTCCTCCTCACCTGGGAAGGCGAGCAGAAAGGGGACAAACACAGTTGGGTAAAATTCCTGGGTCTGCTGATGCTGTGCAAGGCCAGACGTGGTGCATGGGTAGCCAGCTGCAGAGCTGAAATGAGATGAATAGAATGTGAAAAAGCATAGGCAGTCTGTACTTAAAAAATACATAGAAGTATGGATTTCAACACTTAGGAAAATGTCAAAAGCTTACAGTTAGTCGGACAGTGTCGAATAACCAGATATTAGCGGGTCACTTGCTCTACAACTTTCTGCTTTAAAATAGTTAAATAAATTCTTCAATATCAAATAGTTCAGTGAAACGTCAAAGTACAGTTTTTACCAATATAACAGATTGAAGATGACAGCAAGACTGAACATTCTCTCTTTATATTTAGCTCATGGGCTCTGTGCTTACAATTGTTTTTATTGCTTTTCCTAGTTTAATTATAAATGGATTAAAAATCAATAACATCAATATCAAAATATTCTTTATTAAACAGAAATAAGTGATCTTTCCTATTGAGAGTTTAATTAAATGGAAGTAGTACGATTTTGTTTATGTATGGTTTTTAATCAATGTCGCTGCGTGTAGAAGAATTTGTGCTGACAAGATCTGGGGCTTCACTTAGGTAGATGGAAAGGCTGAGGGATGGAAATTTGGTGGTGATAAGTGATATGGTTTGATTAGTTTTGAAGGAGGTGGATGCTGCCTTTCTGTGGTTTTCTTAATTAAGCATAAGTCCAAAAATCTTTATCTATCTGTCTCTCTTCAGTACTGGTTGAGATTAGAAATCGGTACAATGCCAAAAATACAATTAATTAATACAGGCTTCATAAGAAAGAAGAGTAATTCGCCTATCTAATTGGCTCAACATGCAGTGTAGGTGTTGTCAGTCCTTTGGTGAAATTCTGGCCCTGCGCACAACAGAGTTCAGAGGAATGTGCTTCCAAATTGAAATGGAAGAGAAAGAGCAAGTCTGGGAATATGCAATCAATATACTGGAAAATGACAGTTTAATCTAAAGGATGCAAAAGTACCTGAAGATATCTGAGTGTAGTTTGTGTGTCTATCTATGTATAATTAAACAGGTGTATGCAGGAATAATACTTATAACTTTTGTATGTAAGTATAGGGTGAATAAATGCAGAAGAGGGAAAACTGAGTGTCCTGGAGGACTACTGGAAAAGAATTGCAGAACTTTAGGGACTGGAAGGGATCTCGAAAGATCATCTAGTCCAATGTCCCCTGCCACAGCAGGATCACCTAGATCAAGTCGCACATTAACACATCCAGGTGGGTTTTAAACATCTCCGAGAAGGAGACTACACAACCTCCCTGGGCTCTGTTCCCACTTGTTCCCCACCTGTTTCAGTGCTCTGTCATCCTCACTGGGAAGAAGTTTCTTCTCATATAGATGTGGAACCTCCTGTGTTCCAGCTTACACCATTAGTCGTTGCCCTAGCATTGGATGAGTCTGAGCAGAGTCTGGTGCCATCCTCCTGGCACCTGCCCTTTACATATTTATGTGGTGACTGTCTTGAGGTCTAAAACTCAGTGGGAAGCTGAGGTTGATGTTAGGAACATACATTTGGCTCCATTTTTTACATCTAATGCTGCTAGTGTGGCAGTCAGATGTAATTCTGTTGTACCTGTATGTTCTCAGATGTAGCCAGAGGAATAGAGGACAGCACAGCTTGCTGCCTGGACTGTAACAGAGGGCTGTTCAGGTTCCTTCAGACAGGATGAGCAAAGCAGCAATGAGCTGTGCATTGTACTGGAGTTAAGACATTAAGCAGCTTAATGTTGTCAGAGCTGTAATGGTTGTACACGTGCCCAGCATCCAAGCTGTGCTACTGGCAACTTAGGAGCCTCAGAAACTTGGGCACCTCCAGTAGAAGGCAGCAGATCAGAGCAAGTGTTTGAAGATGTGAATTTTGATCAAAGACTTTAAGGTTTGTAGAAGGCGAAGGTATATCTCGTGCCTAAGCCTTGTCTTTTTGCCTTATTGTCCTCAGTTTATGGACTGATGCTTACTAAAAACAGCCTTGGAACTCCATGAAGGAAATAACACCAGATTACAGCAAAGGATTTTATGATGTCAAGCAGCAGAAGCAAAAGATCTGACCCGCATAGTCCCTTATGCTGCTGGAGCTTCATGAGGTGTCTTTAGCTTTCGTGTCACTGTGTGTGTATGAAATAGAGAAGTTGTCAAGGTAATTGCAGAGAATTTCAGGTTGACAAGCTGGGGAATATGGGGTTAAATATCAAGCTAAGCCAACAACACCTTGACCAGGGAATTCATGTGCTGCCTGTCTAAACCTTTTCTTGGACCACACTCTTTGGGGAGACGCAAAGAACAGTAGTTACCAATTAACAGACTGGTAAGAAGTACAAGGAAGTTGAGGATATTAAACAATTGTGGTTGACAACCTGAGCTGTCTTATTGAGTGAAAGTTTCAGTAGAACACTAGGGACCTTTAGGCTTTCTTATTGAGTGAAATTTTCAGTAGAACGCTAAGGACCACGTAGGAGTTTCAGGAAGTCAATGTTTAATAAGCTGATCGCACCAATTAGATCTGCAGCTAGTTGTAAAAGAAATGGCTTTTACAAATCAGTGTGTTAAGTTCAATACAGATGGCTGTGTTGGTGCTGGGGTCTTCTCACAGGTAATTAGTGACAGAACCAGAGGGAATGGTTTTGAGCTTCAACAAGGTAGGTTTAGATTGGACATCAGGAAAACATTCTTCATGGAGAGAGTGGTCAGGCACTGGAATGGGCTGCCCAGGGTGGTTGTTGAGTCGCCATCCCTAGGTGAGTCTAAAAGATGTTTAGATGTAGCGTTGGGCAATACAGTTTGGGGAGGAACTTGTAGAACAGGGTTGATGGTGGGACTCGATGGTCCCAAGGATTTTTTCCAATGTGAATGATTCTGTCATTATTACTTGGGTGAAAGAGCTGGGAAGGTCATGAAGGCAAATACTCAAGGGGGAAAGGACATTTTTGAAATGTTGTAGGAGTAGAAACCTAGGGATAGGGAAAATTTTCTAGTCAGTCTTTTTTCCAGTTTAAAGAATTTGAGATGCTCTCTAAGCATTCCTGTACAACCACAGTGCATTAATTATGCACATGTAATACAAAGCAAAATGTAGTCTAGGATGGTTCATTTTTCAGATGACCTTACTCAGACAAACAAAAATATGGCTGACTCTTCCCTTCACTTGGAAAACTGAGGGAACGTGTGGGTGGTTAAATACACCTGAGTCAAGAAAATAAGACAAACTAAGCTGAAAACAAGTGTGCTTTTGACTTTTGAGATGAGCCTTATGCTTCAGAATGAAACTTCAACCTAGTTAAAGATGACGAGTATATTTCTGCTTCTGCTCGACTAGGAATTGTCCCATAGGAAACAGTCATCTGAACACAAACAAGCACTCAAATCGGAGTTAAACTCAGTAGTGGTCAAAACCCAGAGCAGCTCCAACAGGGGTTTTGAAGTCCACCTAAGGCAGAACTTTGTTTTGTTTTCCTCCCCAGACATGTTTTTTTTTCTCATTCTGCATCCCCAGCTGTTGGTTATCAAATCTATGTTGGAGAATTTAATGAATAGAAGTCTGGGGGGATTAACTTGATAAGAAGTTCATGTATATCAAACACTGAAATGCTGTTGTAATGCAGTGGCTCAAAACCTTATCAGTAGTAACATATTAATAGTGGCACATTTTTTTTGGAAGGCTTTACTGGAAAGGATGTAAACAGGCTGGGCGCACTGAAGGGAATTTGACCCAGGTCCCTGCCTCGAATGTGATAATTTCCTTTGTAGGTTGATAGCAGTTGCCTAGTTCCATACTGTACTGAGCAGTCCAATTAAAAAAACAGCAGAGGTGTAAGAGGCTGAAGGGACTTGGAAATCTAAGGCATATTATCGGCATTTTCTTGGGGCGTGAGGTCAACAGTAGTAGTTCAACTGGTGTGGCAACTGCTCATTTTAAACAAGTGATTCGAGCTCAGATGATAAAAATACTTGAGCGTTAACCACGTGACTCCCACTGAAACAAAGGGTGTCATTCAAGGGCCATAGGATTGCCAGGCAGGGAGGGCCACATCGCACACAGCTCTGACCCTGCTCTGACTCAGGATAACGCTGTAGAAAAGTCTGCTGATGTTTCTCAACCTGGAATGCTGATTATCTGCTGAGAAAAAAAGAGGATATCAGCACACTTGATAATGTAATTGCAAGCGTGTTTTTCAATCTCCTGGGCATCAGTTTCCTGAATGTCATGATGCTGATTTGAGAAACACTGAAGACTTGTGTGAGGTGGAAAATGTTGGTATATATTTAGGTCCTTGTAACATTGAATCAATTCAGTTGCTAAAGCAAAGTCCATGGGAAAGGAGCGGTAATTAATCAAAATCAGAGTAATGATTAAAATATTATTAAGAATTATTTTTAAACTGTACTTTTCTGGGCTGATACAAAGAAGGTTGTGGAGTCTCCTTCTCTGGAGACGTTTAAAACCCACCTGGACATGCTCCTGTGTGACTTGGTCTAAGGGATCCTGCTATGGCAGGGGGATTGGACTTGGATGATCTTTCGAGGTCCCTTCTTTCCGAGGTTCTGTGATTCTGTGAAAGAAATTCGGAGTCAGTTTTACAAGGTTTCACTTGACCTTTGGTTCAGCCCAGGAACAATATTAGAGACCTGCTCCACAGGTCATAATTTCAGAGATTGACTAGTTCCTCACAATAAATACGACCAAGAAGGGATATCAAGTACAGGTTAAATATAATGTTTAGTATCAGAACAGAGAAGTAAGGGTGTTGTGGAGATCAACAGGCATTGCATTGGAAAATGAGAATGACAGCAACCCAGAGAGTTGTAATCCTGCTTGTAATCACAGTTTTAATCAGTGGTTCATTTTGTCACATGGCCTGATTTTGCTACCCTGTGTTTTCTGGACTAATTTTGTACTGCTCAGATTTTCTTTGTAAATAATTCATATAAAAAGAGCTTTCCAATATTAAAGCTAACTTCTTATCACATCATTTTGGCAGCCTCATCCACATCAGCGAGGCTGCCCTTGGATGAAGAGTGTTTCTGTATCAGTAATGATTGTTATAGGACTGTGATAATAATACTTTGTGGCTTAAATCTGAAAGTAGAAGTTAATTCTTGTTGATACTCTTTTTACTGTAAAGTTGATGATTTCTTCTACTTTTTCACAATATGTAGAGTGCTTGTAGTACAAGAAGGTGTCCAGTTAAGGGCCCCTCAGTTCAAGAAGGACACAAAACTGCTGGAGAGAGTCCACAACAGAGCCACAAAGATGATGGAGTAGAACATCTCCCTGATGAGTAAAGGCTGAGGGAGCTGGGTCTCTTTAGCTTGGAGAAGAGGAGACCGAGGGGTGACCTCATTAATGTTTATAAATACAGAAAGAGTGGCTGTCGGGAGGATGGAGCCAGGCTCTTCTCAGTGCCATAGAATTGCAGAAACACAGAACATTAGGGATTGGATGGGACCTCCAAAGATCATCTAGTCTGATCCCCCTGCCACAGCAGGATCACCTAGACCAAGTCACACAGGAACTCATCCAAGCAGGTCTTAAACTTCTCCAGTGAAGGACACTCCACAACTCACCTGAGCAGCCTGTTCCAGTCCTCTGTCACACTCACTGGGAAGAAGTTCCTTCTTATATTTATCTGGAGCCTCCTGTGTTCCACCTTACACCCATTGCCCCTCGTCCTATCTCTAGATGACATTGAGAAGAGCCTGGCTCCATCCTCCTGACACCCATCCTTCAAATATTTATAGACATTAATGTGGGCACCCCTCAGTCTCCTCTAAAGAGACTCAGCTCCCTCAGCCTTTCTTCATAAGGGGGGTGCTCCACTGCCTTCATCATCCTCGTTGCTCTATGCTGGACTCCCTCCAGCAGTTCCACATCCCTCTTGAGCTGAGTGGCCCAGAACTGGACACAATACTCCAGATGTGGTCTCACTAGTACACAGTAGAGGGGGAGAAGAACCTCTCTTGATCTGCTAACCACCCCTCTTCTGATCCACTCCAGGATGCTGTTGGCCCTCTTGGCCACAACAGCACATCCTGCTGTCCAGCAGGACCCCCAGGTCCCTTTCTCCTACACTGCTCTCCAACAGGTCAGTCCCCAACCTATACTGGTACCTAGGGTTGTTCTTGCCCATATGCCAGGCTCTACACTACCTTGGTTATTGTTCATTCAATGTCTCCCTGCCCAGCTCTCCAGCCTGTCTAGGTCCCTCTGAACGGCAGCACAGCCTGCTGGAGTGTTGGCCAATCCTCCCAGCTTTGGAGGAGTGTTTTTTGTCACAACCTTGCTGACAGGGCACCCTAATTCCTCATCCAACCTAGTGTCTCCTGCTGAGTCTCCTCCAGCAGGACTACGAGGGCCACTAGTGATGGGAAATGGCAAGAAATCTCAACTGAAATTTGCTGGAGCTCCTCATGCTGTTCATGGTGGTTAGGAAAGTGTTAGACATCTTCATTCTCAGAATACACCCACAACAAAAATGGGAGACCATCTTTCCTCTCAATCATCCTTTTCTCCATACAGGCTTCTTGTCTTCATCCTGTCTTGAGCGAAGCCTGTTTCTTTTAAGCTTTCTCTTGCCTTTTAGTTGCTTCTGTTTGAGGCACCTAACACATGAAAGCTTGTGATTTTTTTTTTTATTCTTCCAAAGGACTGACTCTATGAAGTGGACATAGGAATCAAAAAGTCCCTCTTTGGGCAATCTTACTCCTTTCTAGGTAGTTACAAAATGACCAGGAGGATCACAGAGGAGTTGTGCTGACTATACGTTGGGGCACGGGGTTCAGTAGTAGGGGAAGGGGCTGTAAGCTGACCCCTCTAAGAAGTTTGTGGAAGATCCCTCCAGCTCATGTTTAGACCCACCTCAGTGCCCTCAGTCCATGAAAGAGCCCCACGTTACTGGACGGATGACCCACAGCCTGTGGAAGGCCCTCCATGCTTCCTGATGGAAGCTCATGGAGGGTTTAGAACCCACCTGGATATGTTTCTGTGAGACTTGATCTAGGGGATCCTGCTGTGGTAGAGGGATTGGAATGGGTGATCTTTTGAGGTCCCTTCCAATCCTTAATGGTTGGTGAGTTTTCTCCTGGAGGGTTAGACACCATGTTGACACAGGGAAAAGGATGGGAAGGGGGTTTCCCCATAAGGGGAAGGAGGTGACAGAGCTGGGCTCTGGAAGTGCTGTTTAAGAACCACATGTGTCTCTCCATGTATTGGGAGATGATTTTTCTCTGTTGTTTGAAATTCAATGTGATTATGTTTTCTTCAAGTCAAGCCTGAGTTTTTCGCTGTTAACCCTAAGTGCTGAAGGAGCCCTTGCTGTCCTTCATCACAGTCACACAATCGCAGACCATTAGGGATTGGAAGGAACCTCGAATGATCATCCAGTCCAATCCCCCTGCCACAGCAGGATCCCCTAGATCCAGTCGCACAGGAACCTCAGTCCTCATGCCTTCCCCAAGGTCAGGTTTGGGTGAGCACTGCCTGGTGACATCTTTTGAACAACAACAAGGGATGTGTTAAGGTAGCTTTCCTTATCCGTGGCAAGAACAATACCCAAATGTGTTTTAGGCCAGTGAAGATGATCGGGTGAGGAAAAATACAGCTCTCTGTGGGGCTTTTCAAAATGGACTTTGTAATTGATTTTTATTTTTCAGATACTTCCTGACTTACGGAAATTCCTCCTCCAGGAGCTCTAAGTATCTCTCTATGCTTTCTCTTTTATCAGGTGTTGCTTCTGAAAAAAGTGAGCTTAGTATCACAGCAACAGCATCTTCAAAAATGCAGAAGGCGGTGTTTAATCAGCCATCTCCCAGGGCAAGGTTTTGCAGGTAGGGAAGCGAGAAGAATGAGAACAAGGTGGAAGCCCTTCAAGCTCTTCAAAGAGTGGATTCCAGCAGGTGGAGGCAGGTATGTTGCCATCTCTTTGCACAGTTCAGCACTGCTTCCCATCTTCCTGCTGGGCTCTCCTGCCCTTCCCTGCCTGCTGTGTTTCAGCAGCCATCCTGCAGTGCTTTGGATCTTCTGTGAGTCAAGAAGGATTTAGGCCATTCTTCTCCCCATTAGCATTTTTTCCTGCTGTCTCTGATGCGCTTTGGGATGAGGTCTCACTTCCTTGTAGAGATGCTCCAGTCAGCTCTGGTGTCAGCAATCTGGGCTGCTTTCTTAGACCTGGTAAGCTGTAGTCAGATAGGGGTCAGGCTCTTCTCCCAGGCAAGTTATGATAGGACAAGAGGGCAGGGCCTGAAGCTGCATCAGAGCAGGGTTAGGTTGGGTATTAGGAAGCCTTTCCTCAGGGAAAAGGTGATCAGACCCTGGAATGGACTTCCCAGGGCAGTGGTGGAGTCCCCATCCCTGAAGGTGTTGAAGGACAGATTGGCTGTGGCACTTAGTGCCCGGGTCTAGTGGAGTCCCCATCCCTGGGGGTGTTGAAGGACAGCCTGGCCGTGGCCCTTAGTGCCATGGTCTGGTCTGGTGGAGCCTCCATCCCTGGAGGTGTTGTTGAAGGACAGCCTGGCTGTGGCCCTTAGTGCCCTGGTCTGGCTGACTGTGGTGATGTTAGGTCCTGGACTGGGCTGGATAATCTTAGAGGTCTTTTCCAGCCTCAATCGTTCTGCGATCTGGGTATCAGCGTTCTGTATCTGCTAAGCTGCGATTCAGCCTCTCTTTGCATGTCAAATCTTCCTCCTCTGGGCTTGACACTCTTGCTTGACATGCTCTGCATGTGAAGCAAGATGATGCCCAGGACCGCAAGCAGTTCCTTCCCAGCCCCTGTGCTCCTCAGTAGTTCCTGACTTCTCCCCCCTGTATTTTCTCCAATTTCCTTCTGCTGCCTCTGTGCTGCATCTCAGCCTGCAGTGAGGCTTTTGCAGTGTCTCCTTGCACAGGCTGTTGAAAGGCTGTTCCTGCAGTGAAAAGAGAAAGCCAAGTCTGAGATCCACTGTTGAATATTAATTCTATTTTTGGCTGGTGGCAGGGAACTGGCCTGTGAAGGTCAGTGGGCACTGACACTTTCCTGCTGTCCAAGTTTTAGCAATGACAGCCAAGCCATAAACTGCCCTCCACAAGACCTCATCCTACTCCATCAATTTTGCTGAGCCCCAGAGCCAAAGCTGGCTGGGGGTAGTGTGTGCATCAGGAGACTGGAGCAGGCACGGGTGACCTCACAGGACATGCTGGTGGTACATTTTATATTGAAATGACTTACTCACCATGACTACTTCTTGTGTTTAATGTAGCCTAAACCAACAAAATAAGGAGGCTCTGGATAACCTTGAGTTTGGGTGAGAGTTTGTGGATCCAGGAGAAAAAGGCAGGCTGGAGGATGGAAGGCCCTGAGTGTTGCAGAGGTGATGGGACTGTGCAACCCCATGCCATACTGTGTTCTCTCTTCTTCCTTGCCATGCTGGTATTTCTACAGAACCACAGAACATTAGGGATTGGAAAGGACCTCGAAAGATCATCTAGTCCAATCCCTCTGCCACAGCAGGATCACCTAGACCAAGTTGCACAGAAACATGTCCAGGTGAGTTTTAAACATCTACAGAGATGAAGACTCCATGATTCCCCCTGGGCAGCTCTATCTTGTTTCTCTTTCCTGTGCCCTGTGGCTGCCTCTTGCCTGATCCCCACCAGACCCAGCAGTGGTGAAGAGCAGAAACCAAACTGGGTGCAGTTGGTTGTGTCTCAGAGTGGCCATTCACAGCAGCTTCAAACCTTTGAGGTCCCTTCCAATCCCTAATAATTCTATGATTCTATGATCTGCTTCCTCCACCTGATGCATTACACCTGGGACTTTGTCGTCCCAGGTCTTTGTTGTCGCTCAGCATAAATCAGGACATCTCTTGCTGCCGCCTTTCTTCTGCCCAGGAATGGGCCAAATACGTTACTGTCCTATCTCCATGTTCAGCAGGCGCATGCAGAGCTCTGTGTGTGTGTAGAGAGCTCAGTGGAGGGGTTCAGAGTCACTGCCCAACGGTGCAAGGGGGCAGTGCCCACAGCTCCAGGCACAAGCAGAATGCTGAGCTGAATCAAGACCCCAGTGCTGGTGTTTCTCAAAGAACCTAAACATCTTCTATTATCTAGCAGGCAATGAACCTTTTGGCTTTGAACCCATCTAGCAAGTGGGAGAACTGATGAGTGCTAACGTATAAAAAGATTCAGCTGATGGAGGGAGCAGAACGGGGAGGCATTTAGAGCCTCTTGAGTGAGAAATGGCCAGTGAAAGATGGAACAAACTATGCTTGGCAATAGATGCTGAAGTGTTTAAGGCCAGAAGATAAAGTCAGGTCAAGGCATTCTCCTTTATTGGAAGTGCAGTGAAGACAAATTTCCAGTAGTTTATTAAAGAGGAGCCTATTTACCACAGCCTGTGCTTACCAAGGGCATTCAGCTGTGCTGTAGTGGCGTGAGATGGGTACCTGTCCAGTCACTCCCCAAACTGATATTGCACAGCCTTGTTGGATGCATCACTGAGATAGTCCTTTCCTTGCAGCAACCTGCTTCATCCAGGCATGGGCTTGTGCTTGCTTTGTGCTTTCGTTTGTGTTCCCAGCTGAAATCAAGTTTCCGGTGAGGTGGGAGGATGTGAGAACAAGCAGAGGTTCCTGGTGCAGCTCATGCCCAGGAGCTATATGGAATGATGGAGGGAGAGGTGCTGTGAAAGCTTTACCTGGCTCCAGAGCTAGGTTTCTCTTCTCACATCCAGAGGGGCAGAAACTTCTGTGTAAATAGCTGTTTATTTAGTGATGTTAATAACATTGAAATAAGCTGCTTAATTAAGAAGGCTTCCAAATCTTGGGATCACTTTCAAGTCTTGGGGTGACCCCATTAATGCTGATAAGTATGGAAAGGGTTGGGTGTCAGGAGGATGGAGCCAGGCTCTGCTCAGTGTTACTCAATGATAGGACAGGGGGCAGTGAGAGTGACCTGGAACAGAGGAGGTTCAACATCAATCTGAGAAGGAACTTCTTCACGGTGAGGGTGACAGAGCCCTGGAAGGGGCTGCCCAGAGGGGTTGTGCAGATATTTAATAGCCACCTGGATATGTTCCTGTGCGACTTGGTCTAGGTGATCCTGCTGTGGCAGGGGGATTGGACTAGCTGATCTTTCGAGGTCCCTTCCAGTCCTCAATGTTCTGTGATCTGTCCTTAGGGGGCTTAGCCTGTAGGGTGGTAGTGACTGAGACTTTTCCTTTTTTGACTCTTTTATTGTTTTCTGCATTTTGTCTCTGGACAGAAGTATTTTCAGTAGCTTATACCTGCTACTGCAGTAGTTAGTGAAGTCAACGTTCTTTTGGAGTGTTCCAGAATCACAGAATCGTTCAGGTTGGAATCATCAAGTCCAACCATCAACCCTACTCTACAATTTCACCCTCAAACTAGATCCCCCAACACTACATCTGACTGTCTCTCAGTTGCTGTGTTTCTCTCCATATGCCTGTTTGGAAGAGAACTCTGTTTGGAAGGCAGCAAAGAGGTGCCTTCAGCTGAAGAGCAGGAAAGGAGCAAAATTGAACCCCTGCTTTTTTCTTTAAGAAATAAAAATAAATGAAAACATAAATCCAAACCCATTAGGGATAGATAATAAATATGGTGATAAATCAGAGGCAGCTGATAACGTACAAGTAATGCATGTTTGCAGTACAATCACGACCTGGTGATAAAATATGGGTGTCCATTTACGAAGCAGTAATGAAGCAGTTCTGGATGCCTTGAAGATCACCTTGTAAAACTGCTAGGAGAAGGGAAAGGTCCCTGTGCTGGATACAAAGGAGTTGTCAGACACACTGCAACATGCGAAAGAAGGTGAACTGCCTTTGCTTTTGCAGCAGCTAAGGAACAGGGAACCACTTTCAGTTGGGGGTGGTTAGGAGATCAAGAGAGGTTCTTCTCCCCTTCTACTCTGCACTGGTGAGACCTCATCTGGAGTGTTGTGTCCAGTTCTGGGCCCTTCAGTTCAAGAAGGATGTGGAGCTGCTGGAGGGAGTCCAGCGTAGAGCAACAAGGGTGATGAAGGAAGTGGAGCACCTCACTCATAAGGAGTGGCTGAGGGAATTGGGTCTCTTTAGCCTGGAGGAGACTGAGGGGTGACCTCATGAATGTCTATAAATATGTGGAGGGTGAGTGTCAGGAGGATGGAGCTAGGCTCTGCTCAATGTCATCTAGTGATAGGGTGAGGGGCAGTGGGTGTGAGCAGGAACACAGGAGGTTCCATATAAATATGAGAAGGAACTTCTTCCCAGTGAGGGTGCCAGAGCACTGGAAGGGGCTGCCCAGGGGGGGTGTGGGGTCTCCTTCTCTGGAGACATTTAAAACCTACCTGGACATGTTCCTGTGTGACTGGATCTAGGTGGTCCTGCTGTGGCAGGGGGAGTGGACTAGCTGATCTTTCGAGGTCCCTTCCAATCCCTAATGATTCTGTGATTCTATAAAACCTCATCCTCAGGATTAAGGATCCTACCAAGCAAGAAGGATGATGGTTTGCTGCAGCACTGCCAAGTTGAAACTGCCTGAAAAGCTCTGAGAAACCCTCGTAAAAGATGCAGTAAATATAAATGTCGGTTGTGATTGTGACAGGATGGAATGAAAGCAGTAACTAACAGCCAGGATTAACAACCCCAAATTGCACGTTGCTCTATAAACCTTGGGCTGGTTGGTGAAGTGATGAGCAGAGCCGCGTACTTGCAGCCGTAAAAGGACAAGTGTTCTCAGCACAGAGCAGGAGAGTCGAGTGAATACTGCTGAGCATGGGAAGCTTTTAATTCGTTTCGTTTCTGTAAATTTCCACCCTGCAAGCCCTATCCTCAGCTGCTGTCCTCATTTACTTAGTTCAGATCCAGTTTATGCAGTAGAGTCCTGGTGACTTGCATCCAAGGCTGGGGCTGCTGCTAAAATGGAAGCAGGAGTGACTGCATTATTCCTAGATCTTAAGGCTGTATGGGGCTGCCAGGAACCTGTATCCTGCCCTTCTGTAATAATTAAAGCCTTTGCACTTTACCCAGCATGTTCTTTGTCTAGCCCACAGCTTCTGATTTAGTTACAAGCATAGAGTCATTATGGCTGGAAAGGACCTCCAGCATCATAAAGTCCAGCCCTCAGCCCAACAGCTCCCTAACCCCTACACCATGGCCTCAAGTGCTCTAGCTATTTGTTTTTTAACACCTCCAGGGATGGGGACTCCACCACCTCCCTGGGCACCTGTTTCAGTGCCCAACCACTCTCTCAGGAAACAACTTCTTCCTAAGATCCAACCTAAACCTCTCCTGATGCAACTTGAGGCCATTTCCCCTCATCCTATCAGTAGTTATTTGGGAGAAGAGAGCAACATCAGCCTTGCTACAACCTCCTTTGAGGTAGCTGTAGAGAGCAAGAAGGTCTAGATAGGAGGCAACCTCTTGCCAGCTGGCTGTAGAACCCAGGGGATGGTGACAGAGCCCTGGAAGGGGCTGTCCACAGGGGGTTGTGGAGTCTCCTTCTCTGGAGACATTTAAAACCTTCCTGGCTATGTTCCTGTGTGACTTGGTCTAGGTGATCCTGCTCTGGCAGGGGGATTGGACTAGATAATCTTTCAAGGTCCCTTCCAATCCCTAATGTTCTGTGATCCTCAGGGAAGGTGACAAGGCATTGACTAACCTCACTGTTAGATTTGCTCAGCCTGCAGTGTTGAACTGTGTTTTTTGTTTTTGGAACAATCCAACCTCCTCAATAAATTGTGCAACTGACACTGAAATAATTTAATATAGGCCAGAGCTTTGGAACGATGTTTTCTTTAGGAAAAAGAGTTTTTTCTTTTCCAGAATATGCCAGTGGGCTTTTCAGCTGGTCTTTGGGCTACTCTTTCTTCTTGAACCTCTATCTGGAAACACAGGCACAGGATACGTTGGAGCATAAAAGCTCCAACATTTGTTCCTAGCTGGTGTTCCCCGTGGCTGGACAAGAAACGTTTTGCCTGAAGTTTCTGTAGTGGGAATTTGTTTGCTTATACTTGTAGTTCCTCTCCTCTGTAGTCAAAAATTCATCCGAGGGTGGCCAGATTTTTTGCTGAAAGCTGTGACTCTTTGAAAGGAGAAACGTTTTTTATGAGCTGTTTGGTTTCCTCTGTCTCCCTTCTGGTTCTGTCCTGGTTTGCAAGGTGGTGTCTGTTAGAAAAGTGAAATATCTGGGTTGTTTTCCCTGTCCTCATCCATGCGACTGGATCTAGGGGATCCTTGGAGAGCACTGTAGCAGAAAGGGACGTGGGGGTCCTGGTGGCCAGCAGGATGACCATGAGCCAGAAATGGGCCCTTGTGGCCAAGAGGGCCAACAGCATCCTGAAGTGGATCAGAAAGGGGATGGTTAGCAGATCCAGAGAGATTCTTCTCCCCGTCTAGTCTGCCCTGGTGAGACCACATCTGGAGTATTGTGTCCAGTTCTGGGCTCTTCAGTTCCAGAAGGACATGGAGCTGCTGGAGTGAGTCCAGCATAGAGCAACGAGGATGATGAAGGAAGTGGAGCACCTCCACTTATGAGGAGAGGCTGAGGGAGCTGGAAAAAAGCTTGGAAAAAAGGAGACTGAGGGCTGACCTCATTAATGTCTATAAATATGTGAAGGGTGGGTGTCAGGAGGATGGAGCCAGGCTGTGCTCAGTGCCATCCAATGATAGGACAAGAGGCAATGAGTTTGAGCTGGAACAGAGGAGGTTCCACATCAATATGAGAAGGAACTTCTTCCCAGCAAGGGTGACAGAGCCCTGGAAGGGGCTGCCCAGGGAGGTTGTGGAGTCTCCTTCTCTGGAGAAGTTTGAAACCTGCCTGGATGTGTTCCTGTGCAACTTGATCTAGGTGATCCTGCTGTGGCAGGGGGGAATGAACTGGATGATCTTTCGAGGTCTCTTCCAATCCCTAATGTTCTGTGATTTCCTGGTTTGCCCTTCTGTACATTTTTCTTGAGAGCCTGTTGAGAAGAAAGTGGTTTAAGAATTTAAACGTGGACCAAGCTGTCTCTTTCTGATCTCCTCTGCCTTCCTTTTGTTTTCTTTACTGTCCAAGATCAATGACAAATTAGTTTCTTCAGGGCATATTTGCCTTAGTTTCACTCAGAAAACTTACTTGTTGAAAGAAAGAAACTGTGTAAATAACTCTGCAGCTCAGACACCCCGGCCAGGAGCCTCAGAGCATTTTTCTCTTAGAATTTAATTTGTTTCAGTGATTTAAAGTGCAGCATTCGCACTGAGCTCAGAAGCCTCTGAGCTTCCTTTCATCACTGTCTTTATCGTGATCAAATGAGGCTTTATGGTGTGCAACGAGACTTCCCTGAATTATTAATAACAGTTCAGACCTATAGAGATCCTATTTGATTCTGGCAGGGGAAATCTGTCTGTGATGACTCAGAAGCAGTGGCAGCTCGCTGCTGTGCTTGTAGGTGACCATCAGTCAGGTTTATACACACTGCAGTCTCGCACAGCCCCTGCCACCGCAGCTGGCAAACAACACCACAAAAGGCAGAAATAAGCTTTCCAGCTCGGCTGCAGCCGGAGCCCACAGGAAGTGTTGGTGGCCCATTGCAGGGGAAAAGGCTGCAGTGCAGTCACAGAACATTAGCGATTGGAAGGGACCTCAAAAGATCATCTAGTCCAATCCCCCTGCCACAGCAGGCTCCCCTAGATCAAGTTGCACAGGAACATGCCCAGGCAAGTTTTAAACATCTCCAGTGAAGGAGACTCCACAACCCCCCTGGGCAGCCCCTTCCATTGCTCTGTCACCCTCACTGGGAAGAAGTTCCTTCTGATATTGATGTGGAACCTCCTGTGTTCCAGCTCACACTCATTGCCCCTTGTCCCATCATTAGATGCCACTGAGCAGAGCCTGGCTCCATCCTCCTAACACCTGCCCTTTCAATATTTATCAACATTAATAGCATCACCCCACAGTCTACTTTTCTCCAACTCAAGAGCCCCAGCTCCCTCAGCCTTTTCTCATCAGGGAGATGCTCCACTCCATCATCTCTGTGGCTCTGCGCTGGACTCTCTCAAGCAGCTCTGTGTCCTTCTGGAACTGAGGGGCCCAGAACTGGACACAATCATCCAGATGTGCTCTCTCTAGGGCAGAGTACAGGGGGAGGAGAACCTCTCTTGATCTGCTAACCACCCTCTTTGTTCTGAGTGGTACCTGATGTTCAGATGATTAAATGCACCTAGTTACCCCTCTGCTTTCTTTACCTTCTGTGAACACCCTGTACTTCACTTTCAACCTGGAAACTTGGGCTGACTCTCAGCCCGATGGACAGACAAGCATCCAAGAAAGATCTGAGGGTTTGTTTCACAGATAATCACTCTCAATCTCAGTACCTGAATACCTGAAGTATGCAGGATTTTTGATGTGTGTGTTTGTGGTTCATAAACGCGATCTGCTCCTGCTGGGAGTGGGCATGAAAAGGGATTCAGAGGTCTTTGCCAGTGTTTCAGGTTCTTGTTTGCTTTGAGGTGTTAAAAGATCCATCCTGGCCTGCAGGAGAGTCTACTGTCACTGCTTATTAAGTGAACTAAACCACCCCAGGGCCATGTTCAGGTCTTTCGTTAGAGGTTTCACAGCTATTGACGGCTGTTTATTTCAAATATAGCTCGAAAGAATTTGTCTGATGTGAATCATAGAATTGTCCTGGCTGGAAAGGATCTCCAGGATCAGCAAGTCCAGCCCTCATCCCAACAGCTCCCTAACCCCTACACCATGGCCTCAAGTGCTCTAGCTACTCAGTTTTCAAACTCCTCCAGGGATGGAGACTCCACCACCTCCCTGGACAGCCTGTTCCAGTGCCCAGCCACTCTCTCAGGAAAGAACTTCTTCCCAAGATCCAATCTAAACCTCCCCTGACACCATGTTATTGGTTAGATTTAAAATTGAGTAGGAAATGAGTAAAATAAGAAGACACCTTGGGTGTGATGATACTTATTTCCACCGTAAAGTTTTTGATGAATTTTTAATCAGAATTTTGAAAGTGAGGGCAACGTCTAGTTGCAGGGTTGTAAGGACTTTAATTTCTGGCTTCTCAGGGAAGATCTGTGCCATGTGTTTTAGAAGCACAGTGGCTGGCTATAGCTGTATATAGCACTTGAGGCCATCATCTAGGGGTTAGGGAGATGCTGGGATGAGGGCTGGACTTGATAATCCTGGAGGTCCTTTCCAGCCAGGATTACTTCCAGTAATTAGGTGGAGGTTTGTTCTCTGCAGCAGCTGGGAAAGAAGGGAAGGTTGCTCTCCAAATAGGGCCATTGGATTGGACTAGATGATCTTTCGAGGTCCCTTCCAGTCCCTAGTGTTCTGTGATTCTGTGCTTCCCACCTGCATCTTTAGCAACGAGCTGCATCTTTCTTAGCGACGGGCTGCACGATGCTACTGTCCTTCTCCTTCCTCACCATATTTCTTCTTTTATCTTCTTTTCCTTAAAAAGGCAAGAGGAGCAAAGAAGCAATAACATCTTCAACGTAATTGTCTGCCAGTCTCAGGGTAGTGCTGCTGACTCACCTTGGCAAGCCCCACTTGGTTAAGACACGTTTAGCAGCTTCTTGCTGCTTTTCCTAAGGAAACTCTGCCCTTCTTGGTTTGTTAAGCACCTAAAATACCTGGGTGAGATGACAGCGCTGTCTTTTAATGATCCCAGTAGAGGCTGATGCTGCTTTCTCAAGTCAGATACTGCCCATCTTGTAATTGGTGGCAGACAATTTGCGTGCAAGTGTCTCATTAGGGGAATATTGGAAATTAGATTGGTTACGACGCTGCAAATTAGAGAGAAGTAGCACAGCCTGTTATTCCCAGTCCTGCTCGTGTGACACAGTGCACTGCTGAGGCTTGAATATCATGGAGACACTCCAAGTGATGTCTGCAGGTCAAACCTGCCTGCAGTGAGGAGCAGTGCCTGAGAGCCTAGGTCTGGGCTGCAGACTCCGTGTAGCCCAAAGGAGCTGAGCTGCGGGTGGACACAGCCTTTGCTCACCATCTTGGCTCTCCAGCAAGAAAGAAGGAGGAATCCTTGAAGCTGAAGAGCAATGCTGAGAAATGAGGATGTGTACCGTGAGGGTCTGCCACAAAGCTCTTGGCAGCTCAAGCTGTCTGGCCCCTCTGCTAAAGCACTGCCCAGCCCTTCAGTAGTTTAAGCAGTGTCTTTCCTCCCTGTCTTTGTCTTTTCCAAGCTTCCTTGATCTTAAGATGCCAGAAGGCTGCATAGTATTCCAGGTCTGGTCTCCTCATCACAGCACAGATAGTCACATGCAGTCTACTGGTAGACAAGGATTGTGTCTCTATCCCAGATCCTCATGCCAGGAGGTCATGTTCAGTCACAGAATCACAGGATCACAGAATATTAGGGATTGGAGGGGACCTTGAAAGGCCATCCAATCCAATCCCCCTGCCAGAGCAGAATCACCTATGGCCATGGCAACCCCTGTGTTGGGGTCCAGTCCCTGCTCTGTGTGTTTGTCCTTGCTAGATACATGACTTTGCCAGCTCCATGTGAGTAGTCTCCGCTCCCTCAGTGGCACAGATGCCTTGGTATGGTGGCCTCAACCTCACAGAATCACAGAACATTAGGGATTGGCAGGGACCTTGAAAGATCATCCAGTCCAATCCCCCTGCCACAGCAGGATCCCCTAGACCAAGTCACACAGGAACATCTCCAGGTGGGTTTTAAACGTCTTCAGAGACAGAGACTCAAACTCATCACTCCCCACTGAGCTGCTGGCATTTGCTCACCTCATCAGCTCCCAGACCACAGGTGGAAGCAACAAGCCATTCTGGGCATAGTCCTGCTCTATGTGCCACCTTGCTAGAGCCATTTCTGTTTACTGTTGGCTTCCCCTGACTAGTTGCTGCTTGGTATTTGTCAGGTAGGCAGTTCTTAATCTGGTTAGCTCACGCTTTATTGATGCTCTGTAGGGCACATTTTTTAAAGCCAAATGTCATTTGATAATAAGTCAGAGGGCCTCCAAAGATCTAAGTCAATTACAACTGGCAGTTCCCTTTATCAACCAAATTTGTAATCTCATTACAGAATGAAACCATGTTTGTTTGACAAGACCTATTTTCCATAAAAACAGATGGATTTGTTTTGTTGGATTCCTTTGAATCTTTGGAAAATGGGTCCTGCGTTGAGATTCCTACAACACTGTCCTGGGTTGATGTTATGTGTCCCTGCTGCTCTGCTTGTGTGTTTGGGATGCTGGCAAAATGTTTACAGGATCACAGAATAGTGGGGGTTAGAAGGAACCTCTGGAGATCATCTAGTCCAACCTCCCTGCTAGAGCAGAATCACCTAGAGAAGACCATATGGGAACCAAGTGAGGTTTGAATGCCTCCAGAGAAGGAGACTTTACAACCTTTGTCAAGTAAATTCCTTCACGCTACCATTCTTAAATTAAATGATGGTCTACTGCATGAAGATCTGAGTCTGTACTTGGCCAACTGGCATACGGGACCATGTTCCTGCCTGCTGAGGCTGTGCTGCTCTGGGAAGGCAGCAGGATTTTCTTAGAGACCAGACTCTTGGCTGTGCAGGACAGCAAGGGGTGCCATTAGAGGCAGATTGAAGGGCAAAGGGTCTTAGTGAAGGAGACAGCAGCAGGCCTGAGCTTGTGTTGGCCGTGTTGAGTACCACCTGATGAACGTGAGTACGTCACCCAAGTCTGAAAAACGGCAGAAGAGCCCCTGGTACTCCAGGTTGGTGGAGGGTGGGAATGTGAAGCTGATAAAAGCCTCATTGAGGCTTTCTGGAACCTTTAAAGGCACTAAGGTGCTTGTCCCAAGGAGGGAGGGCAGGCCATGCCTTTGATCCTACTCATCCCTTCTCCTTTTCATTCTCTCTTCCTGTGGCCATGGCCCACAAGACTTCCTCATTCCTTCTTTGGGCTGGGGAGGTGGGAAGTACTGCTTTGGCTTCCTCCACAAATAAGCTTCTCCTCTCCTCTGTCTCACAGGATGGAAGATACAGCCTGTGGAGCCAAGGTACCAGTATACGTTTGGGACTGGCCTGTTGGAGAGCAGCGTAGGAGAAAGGGACCTGGGGGTCCTGGTGGCCAGCAGGCTGACCATGAACCAGCAATGTGGTCTTCTGGCCAAGAAGGCCAACGGCATCCTGGGGTGGATTAGAAGCAGAGTGGTTAGTAGATTGAGAGAGATTCTCCTCCCCCTCTACTCTGCCCTGGTGAGACTCCCATCTGGAATCTTTTGCCCAGTTCTGGGCCCCTCAGTTCAAGAAGGACACAGAGCTGCTGGAGAGAGTTCAGTGCAGAGCAACAAAGATGATGAAGGGAGCGGAACATCTCCCTGATGAGGCAAAGCTGAGGGAGCTGGGTCTCTTGAGCTTGGAAAAAGGAGACTGAGGGGTGGCCCTGTGAATGTTGATAAATACGTGAAGGATGAGTGTCAGGAGGATGGAGCCAGGATCTGCTCAGTGTCATCTAGTGATAGGACACAGGGCAGTGGGTGTGAGCTGGAACACAAGAGGTTCCACGTAAATAGGAGAGGGACCTTCTTCCCAGTGAGGAGTCAAAGCACTAGAAGAGGCTTCCCAGTGGGGTTGTGGAGTCGCTTTCTCTGGAGAGGTTTAAAACCCATCTGAACTTGTTCTAGGTGATCCTGCTGTGTCAGGAGGATTGGACTAGATGATCTTTCAAGGTCCCTTTCAATCCCTCGTATTCTGTGAGTCATCTTCTTCCTGAGGTTAATGAGAGATGGCAACAAATGGATTCCTTTCCCTACTGCTGGGCTCCAGAGTGAAGGGTGGGTGTCACGAGGATGGAGTCAGGCTCTTCTTGATGTGATAAGACAAGGGGCAATGGGTGTAAGATGGAACATAGGAGGCTCCATATCAATATGAGAAGGAACTTCTTCCCAGTGAGGGTGATGGATCACTGGAAGGGGCTGCCCAGGGAGGTTGTGGAGTCTCCTTATCTGGAGATGTTTAAAACCCACCTGAATATGTTCCTGTGTGACTTGGTCTGGGTGATCCTGCTGTGGCAGGGGGATTGGACTAGATGATCTTTCAAGGTCCCT
>JAOXOE010008699.1:0-24628 GCA_028565055.1 Phoeniculus purpureus
GGGTGCACTCAATGCCTCTGTCCATGTCACCGACAAAGATGTTGAACAAGACTGGTCCCAGGACTGATCCCTAAGGGGCTCTGCTTGTCACTGGCCTCCACTTGGACATGGACCCATTGACAGCTGCTCTTTGGGTGTGGCCATCAAGCCAGTTCCTTACCCATCTAGTGGTCCACCCATCAAACCCATGTTTCACCGGCTTGGAGACCAGAATGTGGTGTGGGACAGTGTCAAAGGCTTTGCTCAGGTCCAGGTAAATGACATCAGCCACTTACCCCTCATCCATTAAGGTTCTGACCTGTTCATAGAAGGCCACCAGGTTGGTCAGACAGGATTTGCCCTTGGTGAATCCATGCTGATTGTACCAAATCACATCTTCGCTATTCTCCTGTCTCAGTAATGCCTCCAGGAGGATCTGCTCCGTGATCTTACCGGGCACAGAGGTGAGACTGACTGATCTGTAGTTCCCTGGCTCCTCCTTCCTACCCTTTTTGAAAATAGGAGCTTTGTTTCCCCTTTTCCAGTCAGTGGGGTCTTTCCACATCAGGGAGATATTCCACTCCCTTCATCATCTCTGCACTGGACTCTCTCCAGCAGTTCTGTGTACTTCCTGAACTGAGGGGCCCAAAACTGGATACAATAGCCAGAGACAGACATATTCTTTGGGCATCCCAGGGAGGGTTAGGGAAGAGAGAAACACAAATAAATCAACTGAGGCATCACTGACAGTGGAGCACTTCCCTGATGAAGCCCAAGTGATTGTTACGTTCCTCCTCAACTGCTGCGTGGTTAGATGTGGCTCTGAGAACAGGTAGAGTTTAGACATAGGGGCCTGAAAAGACATTTTTGGATATAGGACTCACTCAAAATCATCTTTGGGAGCAATTAATATTTTGATGCAATATGAGTGAGCTCAGAAGCTGTGAAAGGGCACAGCGTGTAGACAGTAACTGATTATTTAATTTATCACAGTTTGCAATCAAGTTGGGTTTATCTGTAGTGGAAACACAAAGCAGTTCTAAATATTGCTGGAAACACAAAGACGAAATAAACTAAATCTGACAGCATAATTACAGCTCACTTTTATGATTCCATCAACGTTATTTAAGCGCACAGGAACCTGTTTGACAAAAAGCTTTGTGACAATCCAAAATTGTATTGAAATTCGGGAGAAGGAAGGATGGCAAGTTAAATTCCACACGTTTGGATTGTTTCGTAGGGAATACACGCAGAGTTCTATTGTAGTGCGCTGCAAACAGAGCACGGTATTGAACTGAAGCATCGGTTAATGATTTCTTCGTTTAGTGGCAATCGTGTAAACAGAAAAGTTGGAACATAACAAATTAAGAAAGGGGACTGCGGAATAAATTTCAATTCAGGTTGAAAACTAATGAATTGAAATGTCAGCTCAATCATTTAAAAAATTAGAATTCAATGGTTCAATATAATTTCATCATTTTTATAGTTATTTTGTGACATTGAAGGATCAAAGGGTGGAAATACAAAGCTGTGAGTGTATTTTGGCTGAGGTGAATGTTGGAACGAACAGTTTAGTTGCGTTTCACCTGGAGTACATTAGCAACTTTCACGATGATTATTTTTCTTGCTTTCAAGGAAATTAAATAATCAACCAGCCAAGACATTTCTAAAATAAGCAATTGACCTGTCAGAGGATAGAAGGATTGATCATTCTACAGTCTTCATTTCACTTTACTAAACACAAATCGGAGCAGACTTTCAGAGGTGTCTAAAGGTTAGCTCCACTGTCTCAAGCCCCAGCCTCAAGGCTGTGAGTACCTTCAGCTCTCACTGAACTTTATAAGAGTGAACTGTGGTTGATTAAGCATCAACCCTTAATCACACTCAGACAGTGGATACTGTACAGCACAGCCGTCTGTGCTGAGGTGGGACAGGAAAAAATTGTCAGGAGTGTCTGAATCTTGATTAGAAATAGAAATATTAGCAGTTTACAGCCATGCTCTGAGGTATGAATAAACCAAAGTGCTACAAGAGGCACAAGGTTGCTTATTTTGTGGTTAATATCTTCTAAACACGTGACTAATGGAGGAATGAATGAGAAGGTTGGCTAATCTTCACTGCGAGAGTATGGAGAAGCACCGTGTCAGCAGGTTGAACAACTATTACATGACGATGGTTTCCTGATGTTATGCTCAGCAAGAGCTGAAGCTCTATTTTTAGAGAGGACATTGATACCACTGCAAAACTTCCAGAAGCTTATTTATGCTTTGTCAAAAGCACAGGGAGCATTTATTTTTGGTAGGTGCCTGTACAAGAAGAGAAGGTCAGCAACAGTGGGATTTGCTTGGTCTGGCCGTTGTATGCAGGACTTCCAGGGGCTTCGGAGGGGGTTCTGATTGTCCAGCTAAGATTTTCCCCTGCTAAGGCTCTCTGAGTGTCCTCCAGTATTTACAGATAAACACCAGAGATCATAAAAGCATTGCCTTAGCTTTGTTCTTTTTGTCTTTTTAGGAAAAAGAGCACAAGATTATTTTCAAAATAATATGAGTTCTGACTGCAGTATTCAGTCCTGGTGGTCGTACTGGGTTTTTGTAACTAGTGGTCAGTGGGAAAAAAACTCTGCTTGCTTGATGGGTGCCGTGTGATGTAATTAAGGACTTTCCTTTAGGAAACTTTCCTTAATGACAGCTGGGTAGAGCCAGGCTGGTAGCATCAGTACCGAAGCACAGGGAAGCAGAAATGAACACCCGAGATAGCAAATAAGACAAACACTCTGAGAAAGTCTATCAGATTCTATTCTACATGCCATCCTCCAGCCCAAGGCAGTCTACAGTGTCCCAGAAGAAAATTAGATTCTATTGTACAAACACACGCTGACCAACAGCCCCAGAACAGCTTGTATTTATCTTACTGTGGTCAGCTTTTGGTAATTCACGGCTCTTCCGCAAATGCCTGTGACGCGTGACAGCTTCCAGACTGCACCCAGGAATGACAGGAATTACAGATGGGAAAGGACTGTTAACCTCCACCCCATGGGACTGTTCTCCACGTCGTATTTTAATGCAATGTGCACTTGGCCCATTCCAGATGGATCTGATATAGATGTTACTGTCACTTTCCCTCTTAGTCAGAAGAGCTCATCAGTGGCAATGGAATAGATGCTGTTGCTGCCAATAGGAGAAATGCCTGCTGAAAAGCTGAGCCACGGTTCTATTTGGTCTTTTGAAGGGAAACGACTTAATTATAAGGCTAGGAACTTACCATTGAATAATTAATGTGCTTGGTGTTTACACTTAGAACAGTGATTGTAACACATAAAATACAGTATTAAGTTGGAATTAGCTCTACTTATTTCAGTCACTAATACAGCCACCCTCCACACCACCTCTTGTGGGACCTCTCCAACATCTGCTTGAAAAAATGAAACCAAATCAGCACACAGTTTCAGCGTGATCTAATTGTAAATCTCCAGTAACTTCTTGGGCTCTGTCCAAAGCAACATTCGTTCCAATTTTTCCAGTTTTTCCTAATGCTGGGAAGTCAACCACCCATGTTATTACTGGGAAACATGACCCTGTGTTATGTTCCCTTACTCAGGTCCTTGAGTCAATAATCCCAGCAGTGCCTCAGCTTTTTTAGAAGTCCTGTTCTCTTCTTTCAACACGCTTTACTCTCGACACAGTGCCAAATATTACAAGTTTTTAGAGGTGCCAGAGTTATGATAATTAATGCTAAGAGAGTTGTCAAAAGGATGTAAAAGCTCATGCCTCAGAGTTTTAAACACAGCCCCACTCTTAGAGATTAAGATGAACCCAACAGGGGGCTAGATTATTCCCTTTTTGCCAAAACTGAGATTTCTTATGCCTTTGTCCAAGGCATCTGGTTCTGGCTGCTATCAGAGACAGGAAACCAGACTTGGTGGACTCTAGTGCTGATCTAGTCGGGCAATTCAGATGCCAGAAAGAAAATGAAAGGGACAGGCTGCTTCTGCCCCTGCCTTGTGTGTGTTATGCACGCTAGCACAGAGATGGGCACCACAGCTGCTTCCATGGAAGGCTGCACCAGGTCATCAACGTTTCCAAAACGAAACTTTCAGTTTCACTTCACAGTATGCAGACCAGTAGTTCTGAATTCCCATTTTAGCCACATGTTTTGCATGTTTAAAAGGTTTCGCTCAGAAGACATCAACCAGAAGTAATTCCATGAGAAAACAAACAAACAAACAATGACTGTGTTTTGCACAAGTTAAGATCCTGTGCCCCTTCTCATCTGCCTCTGCTCTTTCTCTGTAACCCCCAGTGCCTGCCAGTGCAAGAGTTAGAGCAGTGTTCACTCACCAGTAATGTGCTGCTTTCAGAAACAGGGTTAACATACATTTCATGTTTGTATTTCCACCTTGTGCCTGTCTTGCCAAGCATTAAACCCCAGAGCAGCTCCTGGTGGGGTTGCTGTCCTTTGCAGGGCTGTGGTGAGAAAGCTCCCCAGTGTGCTGTGCTGTCCTGGACCACTCCTGCTCCAGCCCCCAGAAGCATGTGGCATAGAATGACCCTCCATCGTGTGCCAAGGAGGGTTAATCTCTTTGGAAGACTTTTATTTTATTAGAGGGTGAGTTCCAAGAGTTTCTCAGCGTTGCAAAAGAGGTTATGACCCTCTGACAAAATTCTGGCTGCAAAATGAAATTTCCTTTCCATGCAGGAAACCACTGGAGAGAATATTTCTATAATACTTCCATTCAAATAAATCCAGGTATTCCAGTAATTGTATGGTCTCCAGTAAAAACATCAAATAAACCTGTCATACACTTTTCTCCCAGGTGCTTAGAGACTGTCTCCTTTCACTGCTTGGCCACGTAACACGGCCTGAAACGCTAACGGACATCCAAGGTTACGCTCCTGCGGTTCGGGCTCCGTGGCTTGTCCTGGGAAGGAGACAATGGTTTCACTATGCTCCGGGGTCTGAGGCTCGGCAGTGCTCCTGCTTTTGCCCAGCAAATGAGGTCAGAGTAGCAGTGTCTGCTAATATCTTGGGTAGCACAGGCTCTCGGTGCGAGCAGTTTGGATGTGATATAATCAAAGCTCATAACTGTATAATTTACTAACTCGCCTTGTAAGGCAGAAGTGCCACGGCACGGAGAAGGTGTGCTCTGTATGGACACGCTGCAGCCCCAGCGGTGTAACTGTCTAATGAAATGCTTGTGCTGTTGGAAGGGTTTGCTGCAGAGGAAGATAAAAGACAAAGATCAATAAAATGTAAAAGCCTTTACTTGGAAGCCTTCTGTCTTAGAAGGAGACAGGTCTGCTCAGCCAGTGAGTGGAGGGCACTTGTTCTTATGGCCGCCTTTGTGCTAAGCCCCAGATCTGACTGCTCCTGCTCCCTTCAGGTCTGCAAAGACTTGTCTTCACCCATGCCAAGGCCTCCGTGTGTCACCCCTTGACAGAGATGTCTTTAATTTAAATGACTGTTGGTCATTCACTTCAACCTGCCACCACAGCAGAGATCTCCCCTCACCCGTGCTGCTACAGTTTCATCCTTTTACATGCAGCTCACAGCCTCAGCACAGCATCATAGACTGAAGTCCCCCAAACATCTTAAACAAACCAGAGATGAGACCCTAACACAAGTAGTAAATCTCGAAGACAGCTCCGTGATAGCGTGTGCTGCTTTAGCTATGACATACAGTAGCTTAAAAAATTAGAATTAGTTACGAATAGTAGATTTCTCACACTGCCAGACTCTGTCATTTATCTTACATAATTTACTATATCATTTTCTCTTATAAACAGCTCCGAAGCCAAAGACTCAGTTAAAACCCAAACAAAACAAAAACCAGAAATGGATTTAATGTTTAACTGTTCCCAGGGGACCAAACTCACCCCTGGGAAGAATGAATGAGTTTGACCCACTCTGGGCAATTCCCATCAGCTTGAATAGACTTTCCTCAGGGCTGGAGGCCACCCTGTCTGTTCTTAGCTCTTCTCTGGGTGACACTATTAAAATTGGAGTACCTTGACCACCACTGGCAAGAGACAAAAGCCCAATGCATTTTTCTTAATAATTGGCACATCCATAATGACTTTCATTTCAATGCAAGTACTTTGGAAATACGAATTGATGGGTAGCAAAGTTCATTGATTAGCGCTTGCGTAGAGGCACCTTTCTTCCTGGAACTGGTTTTGCACCTAATCACTCAGTGGTAGCCAGCACTCACTTATCAAAGAGAAACCCAGAAATGTATGAGTGAACATCTACATGCAGGAAACATTTATCCAACCACATACTCGAGCATTAATTTTACATACAGGAAGAGGGATTTCCCTTTTGATGGTGATAGTTCCTGTAACAAAGAGATGGAATGGCCTGAATAGTTTATACTATTTATTATTATGAAATGGGCAGGAAAATTGAGTGACCTTCTGGGTTAATAAGAATTTTGAGCAATGGTTTCATTGAGATATAACTCAGTGTTCAGGAGGCATAAGCCTTATGTCTTAATTAATAATATATAGATATTTAAAAATAACATTTTAGGAGTATTAAATCTATTATCACAATAAGACACTTCAGAGTGAACTACTGTGAATTAATTCACACCTAGTTGTATGGATGGCTCTTAGCCCTTTGGCCTCATACTTGACAATATGCTAGGCTTGAATTAATGCACTGTAATTCACAGCTTGTCATGTCGTATTGCTGAAGCATATCCCTGAAGTGGTTTCACCAACATATAGGCTGGCTTCACACTTCGCAGAAGAATGGCTTCAGCTCTTCCCAGTCAGAACCACTCTCCAATGCTGTGACCTCTGAGAAAGGCATCACATTTCCTGCTGCCATCAGCTACCGTTCCCCATTCACGGAACAATTGCTGCTGCCTGCACAGCCTCAGTGCCTGATGCACAACACATAGCTCAAGAGCAGATCTTCCTGCAAAAAAAAAACAAGGTACCTTCAGTTTCCTTGCTTCTGAACATCGGAAAGCTCTTTGGAAAATTTTTCAGAGACGTCTTACTGTAACCTGAGTGCAACTGTAGAGCAAAACACCGTGTTGCATCAGCACCGTACTGGCAAATATGAGGACTCACATGAGGTGGAGAATAAGATTTCTCCTCCATTCTTGCTGAACAGAAATAATTCTGAATAAACCATCCAAGACAGACAGTGACTCATCCACTGCAGGAATTGCTCAAGAGAACTTCATTTCAGTGCGTGGGAAAATACTAGCCCAGTAATATTCCTACAGACTGCGTCGCCTTGGTTTATCCTCATTCTAGAAGTGCAAGCAATATTTGTTGCATCCACCTGGATGGTGGCCTCACAAAACCCGCTTCGTCTTTTTGCTTATTCATTTGTTTGGTCAGCTGGCTGGTTGTTTTACAGATGCATTTTGATGCCTTTTGACATTCCTGATTTGGAGTTCTTTGTGGCAATGCCAGAGGTGCTCCAGCACACCAGAAGAGTAGATAGAGCCCCAGTTTTGCAGTGAGCCCACGGCTGAAATGATGTGTTTGGAAGTTTAAAAAAAAAAAGAAAAAAAGAAAATTAAATCAAAAAGCATGTAAAAGCAAAGAGCTCGATAGGTGTGGTGATAAATCTGAATAAATAAATGAGGGTTGCTGCAAGACACGGAGGTAGCAGTTTTGCTGAGCTATGTTGGAAGAGAGCCCTGACTGTGTGCCAAAGCAGGAGAGCAGCTGTGAAACCCTGGGTGTGGGTACTCAGCAGTAATCTAGTTTAACCCTGTACATAATGATATCATACAATGTCCAGCCCGTGCTCAGTAAGTGGTAAAGCACTCTAAGGAGGTGCCACACCGGAGTAAAATGTGCATAACCTGATTCTTTTGTTCTGCAGTACTCCTGATGAAGAAAGTGCACGTTTGTCTGTCCTCCTCAGGAACCATGAAAAGGTGAAGCTGATGTCTTGGGGTGGTCTAAGCCTCTCTACAGATCAGTTCACAGGGCTCTGTTCTTTCCTGGTGCCATCTTAGGCTCTTCTCAACAGAACATTAGGGATTGGAAGGGACCTCAAAAGATCATCTAGTCCAATCCCCCTGCCAGAGCAGGACCACCTAGACCGAGTCACAACATTTCCATCACATAAATTGCCAAAGCTGGCCTTCAGTATCAGAGTGAAGACAGGTAGGATGTTACAAAAGGCACCTACAGCAACAGAGTTTGTTGGTCTCCAAATTCTAAAAAAAAACCCCCAAATCTAGAAGATCTTAGTGAAATTATTCAAACCTAAGGGCATTCCCAAGGCTGCCAGCTCTGGATTTTTTTCCCAGCGGTTAAAGTGTGTTTTCAAATGTGGGTCCCCAAAACAATTTATCAGATCTTTAGTACTGATGACTTGGGTTTTCCTCACCTGACATAGATCCTAACAAATGCCTATGTTGTTAACAACATGAACTGTGTCTTTAGGAAGATGATATCAGGTATTTTGGTTTGTCAACGCTGTTCTCGTTTCAAGGCACACCTCTGGCAACAGAGCGTGCATATACAAAAGCTGATAAGTGACTATATACATCATGTCTGAATACGTACAGACGTTCAATATTTCTATTTACAGGGTAAAGTAATGGAGTTGGTCTGATCCGAGAGAGGTTCTGCATGCAATTTGAGGAATCTATGTTTAATTTAATAGGTCATGTATCTGTCTCAAGTGGGGATTACAGTATCTGGTTTAAAGTGATCTACAGTATCAGGCTTGTTATGTAGCTTTTATTTTTAGCGAGGAATGGATTTAACAGTTGACACTCCTACTTAAGTATGAAATACATCAAATTTACAACCCAGGCCAGCTTGCTGGCTGTACTAGACACACCACTTGACAAACAACCTTGGGAATTCCACTCGTTGGGTAGTTAGGGGCAGTGGCAAGTGGCAGGCTGGGGGCATAAAATTATCATGATCCTGCAGCAACCTGGGCTGATCTATGGAGCGGTATTGTTGGGGAGGTAGTAAAGCTGATGGGAGGACGGGTTGATCACTGCACTGGGAGAAGTTACAGAGCAAAACGGGGTAGAGGGAATCCAGAGTGAAAAATAGTTCACGCTCGAACGGCCTGATAAAGCACAGGTATGGCGTGCTCTGCTTTGTACGTAATGAGTGCTAGCACAGCCAGACCGTGGGACTAGCAGTGCAGGAGAGAAAAACAAGCAAGCAATAAAGAAATAACAAAAGCAAAAGGTTTGTGAGGGCTGAAAGGAAATGTATAAATGGTTGCCACACACACTAGGCAGAATGAGGGTTTTCATTCGATACTGTTGTTGCTGGTTTCAATGCTTAAATTATTTGGATACACCAAGAGATCAAAAGATTACCATATTTCCTGTGATGATTGGCTGCTCCCTTCATCTCTCCTGTCTGTACCTGCCTGTTCTTCACTATATCCATCACTGCAGCTGGTTTCCAGCTAGGAACCAGTAGCAGGAAGCTAAGTGCTGGTACAGTTTCTAGCATAATAAGATGACTTTCATTTGGCTTGTGTAATACGAGTGGCAAAACAGAGGTAAGTCATAAAGAGCTTATCTGTATTCTAATTAACTCAACTTTTGCTTCTGGCCTGGTCTGTAGGTTTTCTTGGCACAGGAATGAAGCCTCTCAGGTGCAGAGAAAAAGGAGTGTAATATCTAGTCATCATAATTGCACCAAGTGAAAGCTGCTATATAAACAGAATTATTCTGCTAAAATTGCGCTTCTCCTAAGAAGCCTTTTCTACTTCTGCAAGTGGCGTGGTACAAAATTTGCCTTGTACAGCCCGGCTACACAAAGACCACTGTGCTCAGCATACTAAGCAATACAAGCATGTCTAGATGAGCAAAAGGCCTCCACAGCAGACTTTGCTTTGGTCACCGAGATAAAGCTCAGGATTTTTTTCCCCTTTATTTTAACTCATTTATATCTAGCTGTAAAATCAATACCTCATGACCAGAAGTACAGCTATAAGAATTCCAATAAATCCATTTGCAAGTGCTAGTTTTGCTCCTGAAAATGATGCTGTAACAGAGTCATCACACACAGGCCCATGTCCATCACTGAACAGATCTGCTGCAATTGTCATTAAAAGTTATATTTTCTAATTGCCAGTCTAGTGGGTCTCTACTTGAGCTCTGGCAGCCTGGCCAGCATCAGTCTGCCTCACGCATCCTCACCAACCGCAATGATTTTGCAAGCTGAATTCTGTCCTACCTTACACTGGATTCTCACATGGATGAACTGAAGCAGTGAGAATGGGGCATAATTTCCTTCCACATCAATTTTCTACAAAAGGGAAGAAACCTGGTTCGGGTGACAGAGTCCATGCTGAGGTTGATTCTCTGGTCTTTGAGGTTTATTTCCTTCCATGTTCATTCTCCCTGGTGTTGACTCTTTAGGACAGCACAGACGAGGAGGCCAGGATATTTCGACTTGGCGGTTGCTTGGGCAAGGACCATAATGGAATCCACTTTCTTTGTTCTTTTGTCTTCCTCTTCTGCTCTTCTGAAGAGAGAAGAAGCCCACAGCTAAGCTCCTCTTCCCCAGCCAGTGCACAGTTAGTTGGTTATTTCTGTAGGCAAGGTGGCGGGTTAGTGGCAGGAGGACACTGCCAAGCAGATGATGTCCAGGAAAGTTTAATTGGCTCCCCACAGGTCCTATACTTCCAGTATCGCTTTTGCAATAAATCCAAAATGTCACTTGTTAAATAACCCAAGACCTTTCTTGTAATCACACAGGATTACATTAGAACATTAAATCAGACATAATTGGACTGTCCCATTTAGGCGTAATTTTAAGGTAAAAATAATAAAAAAAAAAAAAATCAGCCAGTAGTGTTTTATATGAAGTGAAAAATTTATTGTGCTTCCAAAAATACCTTCACTGAAAGTATAAAAGAATTTATGGGCTAATTTTTTTCCCCTGAATATAAAAAGGACTAACTAGAGTGTTTTAATCTGCAGCCACTGAAGTAAGCACTCTTTCTGACACCAAGGGTTTGCTTTTACTAACCGTAATTAGATCTTTAGTCACCTGTAGAAGAAAATATTGAAACGCTCCATTCTTTGCTGGTCTTATCTCTAAATGACACTTTCTACTTGTTCATGAAATAGCATCGACGTAACTTCATTGGCTTGGCTATTTTAACACACAATCAACCTCAGAACTGATTTCTCAAATGAAGGTTTGAGACATTAAACTGGGGTCTGTTGAACCGAGATGCATAAAAATATTCATTTCCTTTCTGGGAAGTTTATTGTTATTGTTATTTGTAGCTCAAATTCAGTAGCTGAAGGCTTCGATGCAGAAGTGCTTGAGAAGTGGCAGAACTATGATCAGTGTTGTCTCCTTCCTGGATATTTATGTCGGCAGGTACATTCAGAGAAGTTTTTTACAGAGATTTCCCACCCCAGAAAGAGAGGAAAATGATGAGGCAGTAGGAAGCCATCCCAGTCGCACAGACATCCTGCCCACAGGGCAAGACTGGCAGCCCATGTGTGCACACAGGATGTGGTGAGTCGAGAAAGACACGCAGGATGTGCACAGCGCTGCCGCACCATGATGCTTCCTCACAAGGTGGCTGGAGCACACTGAGCTCTACTCTGCTGCACAGCCCAGCGGAAGAGCAGGATGCGCAAAGGCTTTCTGAAGTGTCTTCGCAGCATGTCTCCGCGCCTGCTGGGCTTACGCCTTTTTAGAACTCGAAGACTAATATGTGTGCAGGAGGTTTCGCTTGAGATTTGATTAGATAAGGTCTTGGCAGCTTTGTACACCGGCCAGTCTCTGCCTTCAAACAATTTTGGGCTAGCGCTGCTCTCAGAGAAAATCCGTGCTTCAGGAAATGCTCTGTGACTTCAATATTTATTTCTCACGATCTCTCTTGTTGGTGTGCTTCGCATGTGTTTGAAGTGAGATGGTTTGGAACTTATGGACGGTGTGCTTCCATCTGTGTTTTATAGTCTTAAGATTTCTAAATGCATACACTTCATATTTATATCATCGAGAACTCTAATAACCTCGTGCTGTTATCATTTATTTCAGCTTGACATAAATCAGGAGCCAAACGAAAGGGAGGACAGGTTTTTCTGTGTTTAACTAGGTTGCTTCATGTTGCTTGACATTCTCCATGACTTTATTTAAAAGCTTCCCTCCAGCTTCATTAAACTGCCTTTGACAGGCAGCAGCTTAATATACACGTGCACACACGCATATGTGTATACGTATTCATCTGAGTTGGAGCCCTTTCCCTCCAGTCTCTGGTAATTATGATTTGTGTCTGGAGGGATGAACTGTCTAAAAAATAATAAATAAAAGGCCGTGAGAATTGAAAGCCAGTGTTCAGGTTCATCTAGAAAGAAATTAAGCAAATCAAGTTCAGGTTTATAAAAGGAAGCAAATTACCCTGGGGTCTCCACTCAGTGGATCAGAACTGACTTGACATATTTAATTATATTGCAGGTTCCTGTCCTTCTAAGGAAGATTGCAGTACTTTTACTACAGCCACCTAGGGAGGTGACAACAAGGTTATCAAGCAGTCTAGAACCGCTGCAGCAGCTTCTTAAATACACTCAGACAGGGAAGGCTCCCAGTGTTCACACAGAATTACAGAATATTAGGGCTTGGAAGGGACCTCGAAAGATCATCCAGTCCAATCCCCCTGCCACAGCAAGAGCACCTAGATCCAGTCGCACAGGAACATATCCAGGTGGGTTTTAAATATTCTCAGGGAAGACTCCACAACCTCCCTGGGCAGCCTGTTCCAGTGCACTGTCACCCTCACTGAGAAGAAATTCCTTCTCATATTGATGTGGAACCTCCTATGTTCCAGCTGACACCCGTTGCCCCTTGTCCTATCATTAGATGACACTGAGCAGAGCCTGGCTCCATCCTCCTGACACTCACCCTTCACATAGTTATAGACATTAACGGGGTCACCCCTCAGTCTCCTTTTCTCCAATTTCAAGAGACCCAGCTTCCTCAGCCTTTCCTCATAAGGGAGGTGTTCCACTTCCTTCATTTATCCTACAAGACCACCATATCTTCATCATCTGAAGATCTCTGTCATTCTCCAAGGCCCAGTTATCTTTTTCTGTGCCCGAGTGCACCACTGAGGTGACGCTTGTGGTGCTCTTGGTTGGCCATGTTGCTTCACTTGCCTTTCCACAGCAATGGTCCTCAGCAGCCTCTTTGGCCCTGCTGGTCCCCTCCAGTTCTCTGCCTTCTCAATCTCTTGCATCATCCTTTATGTTGATATTTGGTGATACATGAGCATATATAGATGTATATATGGATAAAAATAGACTGATGCATGGCTGCATCCACCCATATTGACCTTTGTAAGAAATATAAACCAATATAACAACATATTAGTCCTTGTAAGGCAGTAAAAGAGAGGAAAAAAACCCCCAATACCACCTTTTATTCTCTGGTGTAAAATTTGCCAGCACTCAGACTCATGGAAGTGTGTTTCTGATCCCACCTCCCTCTTCCCCCATCTCCCACTTGTATGTAAATATGGAAACAGGATTTGGAAGCATTATGAATCGTAGCTATAGGACTTGTGTGTGCATGTGACCTTTGAAGGCTCCCAGAAATGCTTGCTGCCGGTTTCAGCGTGTGCACTTGGCTGACAGATTGAGGCTTGCCCTGTGTGTCTCGGTTAAAATAAAGACAGCATAGCTGGAAAAGACCAGGCTGAAATGGTTGACATCCATTTTTCGTGTAGTATGTGGTCACTACTGACCACCACCTTGATGAAATGGGACAAGGGGTGGTGGGTGTGAGCTGGAACACAGGAGGTTCCTCATCAATGTGAGAAGGATCTTCTCCACAGTGAGGGTGACGGAGCACTGGAACTAGCTGCCTAAGGGGGTTGTGGAGTCTCCTTCTCTGGAGATGTTTAAAACTCACCTGGATGTGTTCCTGTGTGACTAGGGGATCCTGCTGTGGCAGGGGGATTGGACTGGGTGATCTTTCAAGGTCCCTTCCAATCCCTTATGATTCAACTGGATGATCTCTTGAGGTCCCTTCTAATCCCTAATGTTCTGTGATTCCTTGAAAATGTGGTGCCTTCCCCTTTTCTTCAAGATCAGTAGGAGATTCCTTTATGCACCGATTTAAAGACTCTCATAAGGTCCTTGATTCATCTTAGGAAAATACACGAGGTCACCCTTGTTCCTCACATGATTATATAGAAACCAGTGGCTTTTTGCTGAAGTGGTTTCGGCTGGGAATTAGGCCAGTCTGAAAAAGCACAAGACCACACTCCTGGATTGTTCTTGATGGCTTAAAAGTGCCCTGCTGCTGTTAGCTGCAGCATTAAGTAATAAAACTCATTTTCTGTTTCGAGCTCAGCCCATTTACTGAGGAAAGGAAACCCAGCTGATGGTTGGATGCTTGAGACAGTCAGCGATACAGCCAGGCATCTCCAAATGGGTGGCTTGCAGAAAGGTGGGATAACAATGGCATGGCTGGGAGGAACATGATCTGTGGGAAAAGCCCTTATTAGCGCGGTGCCAAGGCTGCGAGCCGTGAACACGTCACCTGCAGTTCCCGTAAGCGAGACGATGCTTTGATGACGGCAAGCACGCAAGAGCCTAGAAGCGCTGATCAAATTCAGTGCTTTGGCACTTCCTGGTAGCCAACGTGTGCCAGCGTTGGTTTAGATTTTGAAGAACTCTCATGTCTCTTTTTCCCCCCCCCCATTCACAGTAGGCTTTATTCTGGGTAGAGTGTAAACACGCGGTCGCCGAGGGATCGCTAGCACGTATGTAGTCACCCTTCGACAACAAGCCATCAGCCTTAAAAAGCAGAATGGAGACAGGAATAACTCGCACAGCCACCGAGCATTAGTCACACAAAGCTCTTATGTAACGCTTGCGTCGTCAATCAGCGCGCTGGCAGCCGGCCTCCGCTGCGATATTTGTCTGGAGGAGCCGTCTCTGCCTCGTTTGGCAGCGGGAGGAAACGAAGCCGGGAGCTAAGGGGCGCCCTGCAGGCACTTGGCCGCTGCGCGTACCGCGGGTCAGAAGCGTCCGACTTCGTGCCTCAAACAAAGCCAGCAGGGCAGAGCGGTGGTCTCCAGTGTTGTGTCCTCGTGTGCTTTCTCCACCGAGCCCCTGGCCTCCTGGATGTGCTGGTTTTGAGGCCACGCTTGTGGTTTTCCCCTTTTCATAGAATCACAGAATTATTAAGGTTGGGGAAAAACCTCTAAGCAAGCCCAGCTGCCAACCCCCTGCTCCCATACCCGCTGAACCACGGTCCAAAGGGCCAATTCCAAGTGGGTTTTGAACATCTCCAGGGGTGGCGACTCTGCCACTTCCCCGGGTAGCCTGTGGCACAGCTTGACCACACTTTCAGTGCAGAAGCCAATAACTAGCCCAAAGTTCTGGTGGAACTCAAGGCCTTTTCTTCTTGTCCCATTGCTTGTTGCTTGAGAGAAGAGACCGACACTCACATCACTCCAACCTCCTTTCTGCTAGTTGTAGAGAGCAATAAGGTCTCCCTTCAGCCTCCTTCTCTTCAGGCTAAGCAGCCCCTTTTCCCCCAGCTGCTCCTCATGAGACCTGTTCTCCAGACCCCCATCCCAGGTCAGGTGTTATTTCCTTTCAGTGTACTGTGCCTGGATGGAAAAGGCAAAATGCACAGCTGGAAGGACTAAAGAGGCTTTTCAGCAGTTGAAGACTAAAATGTGGGGAGTTTAAATCCTACCAGGACTCCTGCAAGCGTGTGCATTAACCCTTGCGCAGGTCTTCCTGTGTGGGTTTGCCTGCTGCCCTGTGACTGACTCTGTAAGCACCGAATGAGCATCATTAGAGATTGGAAGGGACCTCCAAAGATCTTCTAGTCCAATCCGCCTGCCACAGCAGGATCCTCTAGACCAAGTCACACAGCAACACATCCCAGCAGGTCTTAAACGTCTCCAGTGAAGGAGACTCCAGTCCCAGTGATGTGTGACAGCTGGTGGGATTCTCTGGGAGACAAGCCAGCTGTGTATGGGAATCTCTTGGAGATGCTTTCGTAAGTCTTCTGGCTGCTTTCTTTTGGCTTGGCCACGTTAGTTCCTACGTGCTGGATGTTCGTTCCCAACTGAACTGCAAACTGGAGCTGAAAGCACTCTGTGATCTTGAAAGTTTATTTCCTGAGGCTGAGAAGGATTGTGCTGCAACCAGCTTTTAATCTTCGTAAGTGCAAGGAATCGCTTTACTCCGAAGGGGCATTTTTATCCTTGGCTCACTGCTGTGTTAGCAGACAGTGAATTCACTGCCTGTAAACAGTTGTGTGTTCGTCCAGAGGCACACGTTGGGTTTTCACATCTTCCCTTCCTCCACTGCACGTAATAAGTGGTGCTGATTTCTTTGGTGGGTGTTCTATGGAGAAATACCACCAGGGAGTGTAATGTCCCTTTAGAGAACCTTCAGGACATGGTGTGGTCTTCACGTGGTTCTTAGAATAAAAAAGTCAAACCAAGCTGTTGGAGATCCCAGGCTTCCACTGTGGAACAAAACGAAGGTGGTCTTTCTTGAAGGGGAGGAATGGAATTGCATTACCAGCACGTGTGCTGTAAGACTGGTGGGAGGTTCTAGCAGAATTAGCTCTTTTCAGAGGGCTTACTTGGTGTGTTATCAAAGCCTAGACACTAACGGAACGGTCCAGAGAAAGTGGAGATGATTATTTATAAGGATATGAGGCTGCACGCACACGGGGCCATCTGGTTGCAGTTTTGGAACAGAAGTAATTAGCTCCTTCCACTTCATGCAACATGTTCGTGGAACTTGTTGCCACAGGGCTGGCAAAGGCCAAAATTGTAATTGGGCTCCGAAAGGAATGAAATGAGTTCACGGTAGGTAGAGCCATGAGAGAGTGCTGAGCAACGCGGATGCAGTCCTGGCACGAACAACCCCACTTATTTTCTGGAGGATGGGGGGATTGTGGAGAAGGATCTGTGTGTTTCCAACACTCTTCTTTTTGTAATAACATTTGTCTGTTGCAAAGGGCATCCACGTCTTCTCGCAAACTGGAGAATGTCTGTAGTTGTGTGACTGCTACTGCTTAGCAGCAGTTGCTCCTCAGCGCCTGCCTGTACCCTCTGAGGTCTCATTTGCCCATAAGTAGAAAACAATTACTTGGAAAGATCTGGTGGTGCAAAGTGACTCATCAGGCTGCCCGGGGGTTGTGGAGTCTCCTTCTCTGGAGAGGTTTAAAACCCACCTGGATATGTTCCTGTGTGACTTGGTCTAGGTGATGCTGCTGTGGCGGGGGGATTGGACTAGATGATCTTCTGAGGTCCCTTCTGGTCCCAAATGATTCTGTGATATTGCTCCTCTTTGTTTGCTTTAGGACGCCGAGGCTTGTTTGACCATTCGTCGCGCAACGCAAGCTCCAAAGTGAAAGAGAGGAAGCTACAAGGGTCTGGTCCTCCTGTTGCTCGTGGAAGCTATGGGAAACCATGTCTGAGTGAGAGCAGTCAGAGGTCCCCGTTCTTTAACGCCCGTAACGGCTTCCACACGGTACATTCGGAGCACAGTCCCGTGAAGCCGAGGATTATCACGGTGGTGAAGCCTGGCGGGCGCACGCTCCGAAGGATAACCTTGCTTCTCAACAGGAGATCAGTCCAGACCTTTGAACAGCTGTTGGCTGACATTTCAGAAGCGCTGGGGTTTCCACGCTGGAAGAATGACCGGGTGAGAAAGCTTTACAACCTGAGGGGCAGAGAAATCCAGAGTGTTTCTGACTTCTTCAGGGAAGGCGATGCCTTCATAGCTATGGGGAGGGAGCCCCTCACTTTGAAGAACCTGGAAGTGGTGTTGCAAGAACTTTATCCTGAAAATCCTTATGCTGCCAGTGCTGCCCTTCAGCAGAGCGAGGAGCAGTCCCAAAAGCTGAAGAGCAGGCTGTACGACAAGGCTTCGAAAGTGGACAGCGGCTTTGATGAGACAGAGATGACCAAGAACTGCAGCGATGTCCTGTCTCCCAAGCTGTTGGCTGGACACGAGGGGAAAAGCCAAGGCAAGCCAAAGCAAGAGGAAAAAATGAGAACCAAAAAAAAATGGACTCGAGAGAGCTGGGGTGGTGAGCAAGGAGTGAAGCCTTCTAGAAAAAGCCGAGAGAGCGAGAGGTACCTTAACCACGAGAGGAGTTCTGAGGAGGGATTAGAAGACAGCTCGGAGGAGGTGGTGAGGTGTGAGAAGTGTGAACAGGAGAGGCAAGCCAGGCAAAAGTTACAGAGGGAAAGGCAGCAGGCTGAGGCTTCGTTTGACAACAGAGACCTGAACACAGCCGCGTGCCAGAGGTACCCTATAGACAGAAATGCAAAAATCATCAACCGCCGGAGATCTTCAGAAAGTTGTCTGGAAGGTGAGGAGCTTGGCTGGAAAGACAATGGCTGCAGGAGAGCATGGAAGCCCCTACATAGGAATGTCAATGAAGGGCTGGAGAAGCAAAAAAGGGGCCTTGAGAAGGAAAGAAACGTGGAGAAACATGAAAGCCATGGGAAGGAAGTAATAAAAATCAAGAAAAGCCCTGTGGAAGGGCTGCAGCTCCCTCATGAAGCAAAGGAAGAGAATGGAAGCGGCTGCGTAATGAACCAAAGCGGTTGGCTGAAGAAAGACACGGCGAGGGACGCTGAGAAGGCATCTAAACTACACAGGGAGGGCAGAGAGGGACAAAGGGCTAAAGAGGAGGGTGCCAGAAAAGAAGGGAATATCCTCATGCGTAGAGAAAGCGACGTGACCCGGCGAGAGAAAACGGGGGAGCGCCGAGCGAATAAAGAAGAAAGCAGAGCTCAGGGGTTGGAGAACGTGAGCCGGAGACACGCCATCAAAACCAGAACCGAGGTTGAGAAGCACTATGAGATTGGCAGAACTATTGGGGATGGGAACTTCGCCGTGGTGAAGGAGTGTCGCCACTGTGACTCCAATCAGATCTATGCCATGAAAATTGTTGATAAATCCAAGCTGAAGGGGAAAGAGGACATGATGGACAGCGAAATTCTGATCATTAGGAGCCTCTCTCACCCCAATATAGTCAGCTTAATCGAGGTGTACGAGACGGAAACTGAGATCTACTTGATCCTGGAGTATGTCCCAGGAGGGGACTTGTTTGACGCGATCATAGAAAGCGTGAAGTTCACGGAGCACGATGCTGCTGTCATGATCACTGACCTGTGTGAGGCTCTGGTTTACATTCATAGCAAGAACATCGTCCACAGGGACCTCAAACCAGAGAATCTCTTGGTAAGTACGGACAGGTGTGTTGGGTATGTGCGGGAATGCGGCTGGTTTTCTTCTCACTACGGGTCGTTGAAGGCGTTTAAGCAAAGACTATGTGGAGATCCATGCCATGGCAGGACTGTTTGGGGAGACGAGTACGGTTCTACAGCGAAGTTCCCATTAGGGTAACTTAGGAAGTTTATTTAGTGGAGCTCTGCTGCTTGCAGAGAGAAATTCAAACAAAAACGACCTGGCTTTCAGAAGCAGTGAGCATCTGTGCTTTGCTGGACGTCAGGCCTTTTCCTTAGCATCTCCTGAAGTAATCTGCTGGTAAAACGGGAGCGTTCTGGTGAAAAGCAGCACTAGGGTCAGCTCAGACGCTAACTTCATGCCGGAGAGAAAAGGTCTTCTTTGCATCCCATCTCTGAGACGGCGTTCTTTGCGTCCAGCACTGAGGTCAACAGAGTCACTCACATGTGTGGCCAAGCCTTTTTGTGGCGTTGACGCTTGACAGGGCGCCCATTGTAGACCAGTAACAGTCGGCAACTCTCCCTTGCTAACCCAGCGTGACGCTCTTGTACCAGGGCTCAGCATTTCCTCATAGATAAGAAACTGACTGTTTGCCAGCCTCTAACAGATGGGGTCTGATCTGCTGGTGGAAGATCGTAATTGGGAAATACAAACCCCAAGTGACTATTTAGTCTTGTGTTCCCTTCATTTCTTTAAGGGAACTCATTTTTGGAAGAAGTCACTGAGAACTCCTGGAGAAAAAGCTGCAGGAACATGCGGATGTTGGACAAGGCTGGGCCTGAATGGTTTGCCCAAACTATTTGACTAACCAAATTTCTTCACTGAAAGAGTCATTGGACATTTGAACAAGCTGCTCTGGGAAGTAGTGAAGTCACCATCCCTGGAGATATTTAAACAACACGTAGATACGGTGCTTAGGGCTGTGGTTTAGTGGTGACCTGGCAGTGCTGGGCTAAGGATTGAACTTTATGATCCTAAAGGTCTCTTCCAACCAAAGAGATTCTGTGATTCGGTGGTCTATGCTAGGTCTTGCTAAGCATCCACCTTAGTCTGATGGAAGCTCTTGGCATGTGTCTAAATAATAGGTGGCCAGTGCAAGCGGCTGGCTTACAGGAAGAAGTAGGTTTGTGGGTGCTGCCTTCACGCCTCGTTCCCCCAAACTTCGCTTAGAACTGCAGGGCTTTTTCCCAGGTGAACCCACCTCTGCTCATTCCTATTTGCCAAAAGTAGGCTGGCTGAGTTTCCCTAGGCTTTCTTTGGACCCAGAGGGCAGGAACAGGTGCGAACTTTCAGGCTGTTGACTTGTTTGTCCCACTTTGGGGGTCTTCTGGTCAGGCGAATCTTGCCCTTTTGGTTCTTTGTCCGACAGTTTATCCCCTCACCCTTCCCAGCAGATGGCAAACAGAAGGGAAAAGATCCTTGGTCCATTTTACTGTGGAAATGCCTTGGTCTGCTTTTGTGTGAGAACCGAATCCTGTTCCTGGTGACTTTTGCACGTCCTGGCTAATTCCCACCGGAGGCAGCAAACTGGGTTTAAAAGAAGTCCCTGAGCTTCACAAACACAAGAAGCTGGGGCAAGAAGTAACGACACTCCTGGCCCTACGTAGGAAGAGACGCAGATACTCTTTGCTGTTTATTGCACTGTAAAGTTACTGACACGGGAGGGAGCCAGAAACCTGGTTTAATTACTGTTATTAGCTCACTGCACTGCTCCTACTCTTATGGAATCGTCCTCTAGTCATAAACTTCTGGAACAGCCCACCACGGTCCTTTCTGGTTTTCCCCCTCCCTCTTTCTCTGCAGCGTCTGCCCACGACGATGAGACTCCTTGCAGCAGAGCTGAGGCAGAAGGGTGGTGACTGGTGCTGCAGAAACAGAATCCGCTCTGTTTTGATAGCTGGTGTGAAGGCAGCTGCTCTGACTCTGTTCCATCTGCCAATGGAATCACCTCATTTTCTGCTAGGTGTTGAGCAGGAAAACCTTGGCTCTTGGGGATGAGATGTTTAGCTAAGTGCCTGTTTAATTCTGCAGGTTGATGGCGTTTCTTGACTTGCGAGCAATCATTTGAAAGGGCTGTGGTGTTCTTCCAGGTTATAGCTGTAGATGAGACAGTGTCATAGAAACACAGAGTCATCACAGAATCATCATGGCTGGAGAGGACCTCCAGGGTCATAGAGTCCAACGTTTAAGGGATTGGAAGGGACCTCGGAAGATCATCCAGTCCAATCTCCCTGCCACAGCAGGATCACCTAGACCAAGCCGCACAGGAACACAGCCAGGCAGGTTTTAAATGTCTCCTGTGAAGGAGACTCCACATGTTTGTGATTTTGTACTCATCTCCTTGTACACTTCCCAAACATAATGAAGTTTGGCTCTTGGCTTCATAGCTAATACAAGTGTCGCAGCTTTTTCTGCATTTGAACTTTTCTCCTTTCCACCCGCTCTTCTCCTCTCTCTAAAGTTCCTCTATATCTATGAGAACTTCAGGTGTAACCTTTGTCCATCAGCTGTGCTCCTGTGACCCTATTTACGTCTACACAGGGCACCGTCAGCAGAGGCTTCCAGGTGCATTTCAATTAACATTCAGTTTACCTGTCAAGAGCTGTCTTAAGGGCAGGAGGAAACAGCCTCAAGCTGCACCATGAGAAGTTTAGGTTGGACATTAAGAAAAACTTCTTAATTGAAAGGGTCATCAGGCCTTGGAACAGGCTGCCCAGGAAGGGGTTTCAATTGCTAGTGGTGTAGATCTGGAGCTTAAGGACAGGGTTTAGTGGTGTCCTTGGGACAGTTGGGTTAATGGTTGGAATCCATCATCTTGGAGGACTTTTTCAGCCTGAACAATCCTGTGATTCTCTTATCAGCATCTGTATCTGAGAGAGTCGTGAGCGATTCTAACTGTCTTTACTCCAAGACTACCAGATACAGGCTTCCCTTGCAGTGGAAGGGCAATGAGTAGTTGGAATGAAAAGCAACCCGAGAAGCTTGCAGGTTCTACAAATCTCTACATGCTGACTTGCTTGCTCATGGGGATGCCAGGTGATGGAGGGTTGGGGATGGAAGGGATGAGTTTGGGATGGAAGGGATGAGTTTTTCTGAGCACAGCATTAGTGGAGATGCTGAGGAGTTCTGGGCTGAGGCCTTGGGGTGTGTTGGCAGGTTACACGCTGTCCTGCAAATGACTGTCACAAGGCTGTGGCAGCGTACCCACACCACATGCTGTTCCTACCTGTTGGGTTGTTAAGTAAAATGAAGGCTCAGCAGGTTTGTCCTAGGAGAACAGATGGTGCAGTGTTGCCACCTTGTGCTGTGAGGAGAGACTGGGAGCCTGGCACCCAGGTAGAATTAAAAACACAACAGTGTTCTTGCAGAGCAAGACACCTCCTGCTGATTTTGGGACCGGGATCAAGATCGGAGCGTTCTACGCACCTCTCATCCCCCATAAAAACCTGTCGTTGACATCTCAGTATTGTTTGTGTGAGTACAGCACTACGCAGGGCTTTAGCTGAGCCTCCACACGACGTGATTTTCTTGTAGAATGCGAAAGGCATTATTTAGGATGGCACAGGCAGGCTCATCCTTTCATCGTACGCACAGGATGGAGCACTGCTATTGTACGTCTTCTGGACCGTTCCACCGTTACCCTATTGTTAGAACATAAGCAGATGCTGCTCTGGGAAGTAACTGCTCCCTTTGTGATTTATTTGTCATTCCAGTCCACAGCAAAAAATCCTCGTGGGGTTGCCAAATGTAATGGAGAAGGTAGCTATTACCTTTTCATGTTCTCCCGAAGAGGTTTCGGCTGCGTGGTTGTAGTAAACTTTGTTTTCAAGTTCATGCTGAAAAATACGCTCTGTCTTAGAACCACAACAAAGCCATGGCTCAATCAAAACAAGACCAGTGCTCCTAAGTTCTGTAAAGACTGTTTTAACAGTTTAGCGGGTGATAGGAGGCTCCACATAAATATCAGAGGGAGCTTCTTCACGGTGAGGGTGACAGAGCACTGGAAGGGGCTGCCCAGGGGGGTTGTGGAGTCTCCTTCTCTGGAGATGTTTAAGACCCGCCTGCATATGTTCCTCTGTGACTTGGTCTAGGTGATCCTGCTGTGACAGGGGGATTGGACTAGATGATCTTTCAAGGTCCCTTTCAATCCCTAATATTCTGTGATTCTGTGATAACTTCAGTTAAGATAGCTGAGACAGGAAGTCAATGTCTGCTCAGAGACAGTAATCATCAGAGTTTTAGCCTGTGAATTAGTGCAGTGAGAACTGCAGTGTGCAGAAATCTTACAAAAATAGATTTAAGTGAATCACAAATAGAGTTTTTCTGTCCTAATGAATTTCACATATCTATTGTCGACATTTTAATGAATATGGTAAAATCTGGACTAGTCTGAAAGTGGTTTAGCTGTTCTGGTCTGCTCTCTCTCTCTCTCTGTACAATCCTGTGATGCTGAAACTCCTCATTCATGATGGTTTTGATGTGCAGCATTCACCTCTTTCCACTCAGAGACAATGCTGCACAGATCTGGACAAAGTGTCCAAATCTAAGTAAGGTGACATCCTAAATTTCAACACAGGTGACACTTTCACTTATGACTTTGGGAGAGGAGGTAAAGCCAGTCAAGAATGCCCCTTCTCTGTGCCTGTCTGGATTATTACACCTTTTCTAAATGCCTGCAGATGGTGGGTTGCAAGGTTCCTCTGTCACCACTGGCAGTTCAAAGGGCTCAAACCATGCACCACTGAGGTTCTAGGCCCATGGAAATAATCCAGTGCAGGATTCCAGTAGTGAGCCTGGATTTTATAAATACAAATCAGTGCTCTGAGAGAATTACCCAAGCCGTTTAATAACTGCTTAATTCATCCACTAGGACTACATTTTTATTTCCACAAGATCTAAGATTTTACTAGTTGAGGGAGGCAGGAACTAGGGCCAGGGGAACTGTCTTTTAGGCTCACCCTTTCGACAGATGACACTCCTTGCTCTATATGAGCATACCAGCTATAGCGAGGGGTCTTGACATTCACCACTCGACACCTAAGAAGCAGAGAGACAGCTTCAGGCCTCCTTTCACGGGCTTACCTTACAGCACGGTATTCTATAGGACGATCCTTGCCTTCTCGTGCACCGGGCTTGTGTACGGAGGACAGCTCAATATAGAGTTTATGTTTAACATTTTTTACTGTTTCATTTTCTACTGAGGGCCACGAGGATGATCAGAGGGCTGGAACACCTCTCCTGTGAGGACAGACTGAGAGAACTGGGGCTGTTCAGTCTGGAGAAGAGGAAGCTCTGAGGTGACCTTGTTATGGCCTTCCAGTATCTGAGAGAGGCCTACAAACAGGCCCGGGAGGGACTTTTTAGGATGGCGGGTAGCGACAGGACTAGGGGCAATGGAGCAAAGCTGGAGCTGGGTAGATTTAGACTGGATGTGAG
>JAOXOE010008759.1:0-24621 GCA_028565055.1 Phoeniculus purpureus
GATCACCTAGACCAAGTCACACAGGAACATATCCAGGTGGGTTTTAAATGTCTCTGGAGAAGGAGACTCCACAACCCACCTTGGGCAGCCCGTTCCAGTGCTCTGCCACCCTCACTGGGAAGAAGTTCCTTCATATTAACTGTGTGTCTGCTTCCCCTTTCTAGTAGCTGGATTACATCAACAGATTTATGAAGTACTCACTGTTGCCAAAGCATGTCGACAGCATCTTTGAGCTGGACTGGAAACAACTTGTTTGCTTTAGACCTGGAGATCCCTCTTCAGCTGGCACAGGTATCCTTTCTGGGGGCGAGCACTGGCTCTCTTTCCTGGAATCTCAAGAGATCTCCACCTGCTGAAATCAGAGTCCACTCTGAGGCCAAACCAGGGTTCTTAGGGCCTTACACATTCTATTGGACTTCTGGAACATTTCTTTTCAGAGCACAGGCTACTGCTGGTCTCGTTGCTTTGTTCTGAACGTTCCCTGGGTAAGTTTCAGAAAAAAAAATCAGACAGTATTGATTGCAGACTGTGCACGTGGAGGCAGAAATTGTTGCCCGAGGATGTCTGTTCTCCTTGGGAACACCTACTGACCGCTGCTGAGGGCAGGCTCCAGAAGTAGGTGCAGTTTTTACCTGGCTAGATAGGGGCAATCCTACACTATTGGCAAAGTGCTTCTTTATTGGCAAAAGTTCCTTCTCTCAAAGAAATCAAATCCTAATACAGACAACAAACCTATTACTTCACGATAACAACAACCAAAAAACCCCACAAATCCCCAAAAATCTATAAAATTGCCATCAGCATGAAAGAAATATGTTGCTCATTTTTTCAAAGGGACTTCTGAGAGTAAAAAAAACCCTAATCATAAGGCTCATGCACTTTTGAATAAGGTGTTTAAATTCCTTTCTCATTACTGATACAGGTTTGAAAAAGGTCACAGTCACAAGGTAGATATAAGCCGGGTTTCCTCATTGAGGTTTGTGAGTGGCTCATGAGAGGCTCATGAGTTAATTAGCTCATGAATCACTAACTATTCAGTGTTCAGCTTATAATTGCATAAATATTGTACAGATTCATTTCACGAATTATGATCTCCTCACCTGCATTTGAAGATGGGTGGAGTTTAATCATGGTTTTTCCACAGTCCTACCATCTGGCTTCCTCTGACTGCAAGAAGTGAAGCAGATTAAGTCTGTGTCCTGTTGAGAAGCACCAGGTGTCACTAGTCTTCAGGAAATTAGCAAAGCAAGACTTCTGCTTCAGTTAATTTGCAGATATTCCTTCTTTACCTAGTTCCAACAGACCAAGCAAAGGATGATTCAGACATCTGACCCGAAAAGCAATTTCTTTTCAGGCAGTTCTTTTAATGTGTTCCTTGTCCTCATCATCACAGTCTTCATCAGTGGCTAACTGAATGATTATCAGCTTTTACTTGCTCCTTCTTCAGACACCTGTCCTGACAACCTAACTCACTAGAACCAATGGAGTATCTATCATTTTCCTTAGCCTTTCTTTCTTTACATCTGCTGCCATTCCAGGAGCCCTTGTTGTGTGTAGTCATTGTAGCTCTGCTCCAGGATGCACCAAAAGGAAGCAGAGTCCCCTCACAGGGACTGGCTGCTGCCCTGGCCGCAGGTGGAACCACTGTCTCCAGTGGGTGTCTCAAGGAGGGAAAGAGGGGGTGGGACCTGCAACAACCATATAGACCTCTTCGTTCTCCAGAAGAGCTGCTAACAAATCATTTAAGGCGAAGATTAGGAAAGACATAACATCTATATCAAGAACTTTTAAGAACACCTGTTCAAGAGGCGCAGCACATGAAAGAAGGACTAACTGCTTTCAAAATTATCCTCAATCAGACTACAACCTGCATGTGACACGCATAAACTACAGAAGACCTGTTTCCCCTCCAGTCCTGCCTCATGTCCAAAAGACAGGCTTTCTTCAGTCATGCTCATGACTTCTCACAGTCTCAGCTTGAAATGAAAAAGCCTTTATATTCCCAGAAATACTTTATTAATGTTGGGTAGGGGAAAAAGCTGACTGTACATAGAAAGCCCAGAATGATGGACATCCTAAACATGTCCGTGAGTCTCTAACTACTCAGAAGATACTTTTTTAATCATCTGGATTGTTTTCAGACAATCTTTGTTATCTTTTAAGTACCTCATTGTCAGACTGATTGCTTTCTGCCCACGTGTGACCAGTTAAAGGCACAGCACCCCTTCACGTTCCGTGACGCTGTCCCATTTGTGAAGAACATGTTAACGCCACTTTTCAGGCACTCTCCTGGAAACCAGTTGAAAGGGTGGGTGATGTGTTCCTTCCATTGCACTTCTTTCTTGATTTGCTTGAAGAACTTACAGATCCCAAATATTTCTGAAAATTTAACCATTTTGGTTTGTATCACCTGATGTCAAATACGACAGTCTCCATCTCCCTTTTTCATTGAGACAGTCTCCATCTCCCTTTTTCATTGAGACAGCCTCCATCTCCCTTTTTCATTGAGACAGCCTCCATCTCCCTTTTTCATTGAGACAGCGTCCATCTCCCTTTTTCATTGAGATAGTCTCCTTCTCCTTTTTCCCCTTACGGTTACTTTGTATCCTGTATTGTTTTGTATCAAAAGAAAGAGATTACAGTTTTCCTGGGGGTTTGGGGTTTTCTCTTCAGTCAAAATGTGGTTGAGATATTTACCAACAAATTAATTACAGGGCTGCTGCAATCAAGCAGCCGGCACGACTAGTGCAGACACCTAACAGGAGCAGAGGTATGCCTGTAATTTCAGGAGAATGCTGCTGTATCTTGATCTAAACATGATTAACAACCTTGTTACATTAAGATTGTGATATGATCTTGACCTAACAACTCAGAAAGAATAAGGTAAGATATAAAGATGTGTGTGTGCAGGAATTCTCGAAGCTGTTTTCCCCAGGACAAGGTGCATGTGCCCTGATGGCAAAAAAGTTTGGGACTGTAGAAATTGATAAACGTCTGCTAGTTGTTTTCTGCTCTGTTATCTCTATTACTAGCAATACGGGAATGGGCCATCTCATCTCTGTCTGGTTTCTGTTGAGCAAACCTGTGGTTTCTTTGCAATGATCTTTCCAGGAGATAAATCAGAGCTACACAAAGAATCCTAAGTTAACCGGTCAGAGCAGCCAACATTGCTCACTTCAGTAAAGATGACACAAACAGGCTTTTGTTCTCTTAAACAAATTATAAGCTATTCTAAATCAATAAAAACATAGTGGAGTTGAATTCAGAATTTCAAATCTCTCTCTCCCTGGAAGACTATCACGGTTCAAATCCTGACTTGTATCCTGTACATAAAAGCCCTGACATTCCTGTCCCAGGAGAGTTGCAGCAGTGGTCCTATAGTGTTATTTGGTTTATTACCATAATAGAGGACTTCCAGTAAGAAGAAGAGGTATCAATTTCTGTGCCACAAAGCTTGGAGTCTAAAGCAACAGACTGAAGAAGGAAATAGACTAAAAGAGCCCAGAGGAAAGACCTATTTCTTACTTTCATGATGGTGATTACTGCAGCAGATAATAGCTCTTAGGAGGGACTAGTGCAGAGCCTGTAACATGCAACTTGTAGAGTAGTCCACGTCTTACAGAATATTAAGCACAAAAAATACAAACAGTACCCTGCACTGGGAGCTGAAATAACAAGAAGATCTGACTGGATTCCAGCGTCACCGATGCCAAGGCATTGGTATCAAATACCCAGATCCCAAGAAACGTCACTGGTTTTCTGCATTAACCTCTTTTGTTCCATCATCACATCATCCCTTATCACAGCTGTCAAAGGCAATTTCTAGTCAGGCCTTTATTTTAGTGCCTTTATCTGTTGCACAAGTCAGGCTAATATTTGCATGCGTTCTTAGATGTTACTTCTCACATTTGATCCCCCTAGTTCAGAAGTTATTATTAACAGCCACTTCTACTGTGAGAGCGACCAAAGAACAAGAACAAGACCCCAGTCTGTTAGTGTCTTTGCCAATTCAGAGCACGGAGTCAGTCTCTGCTCCACCGCCTCCACTTTAGACAAAGCAGCCTCAGACTACAGGAGGAACCACAATCTAGCAGAACACCCATAAGACGAAGGAGTGGCAGCCAGGTGGACACACAATGATTATTACTTGAAGTTCTTCACCGTGAGATTGGTGAGAGCCGGGAATGGGTTGCCCGAGGAGGTGGTTGAGGCCAGGCTGGATGAGGCTCTGGCCAGCCTTATCTAGGGTGGGATGTCCCTGCCCATGGCAGGGCAATTGGACTAGATGATCTTTCAACGTCCCTTCCAATCCCTAATGATTCTATGATTTACTTCAGAAACTGTAAAAAGTGATAACAGAATCACAGAATCACTGTGGTTGGAAAAGACCCCTGGGATCGTTGAGTCCAACCACCTTACAAATTCACCCAAAACCAGATCACTCAACACCTCATCGAAACAACCTTTAAACACATCCAGGGATGGCAACTCAACCACCTCCCTGGGAAGCCTATTCCAGTGCCTGATGGTGCACAGGTTTTCACTAGACTGTGTTCTGGAAGCTACATTTAATTCTTCAAATGCAGAGTCTATTTCTTATACTTGCCTCATCTTTTGTGAGATGGTTTCGAGCTCCAACAGGGTAGGTTTAGACCTGACATCAGGAAAAAATTCTTCATGGAAAGAGCAGTCAGGCAGTGGAATGGGCTGCCCAGGTGGTGGTTGAATCCCTGGATGAGCTTAAAAGACGCTTAGATGTGGTGTTGGGGGATCTGGTTTAGGGATGAACTTGTAGAGTAGGTTTGATGGTTGGACTCGATGATCCCAAGGGTCTTTTTCAACCTGAATGATTCTATGAGATGTGGGCCTTTTTTGACCCACCTATTGGAATCATGCACTGAGCACACCGCTTTTCTATGAATGCAATCAACATTTGGACAAAAAAAGTAACAGCTATTCAGGTATTTTATATCTACCTTTTATATTATTTAAAGCCTAGAAAGCCATCCCTTTAAAAGGAACATCCTTAGAAAACCAGTCCTTTTATACACCACACTTCTCATTTCCATGTGGGGAATAAAAAAAACCAGTTTGAGTTTCTCATCTTACAGAAGAATGTATTGCAGTACAGAAAAGTTAGATGACCTGACCCAACAGCAGGACAAACAGTGATGACGCTAAGGGCGAAATTTTCAAGAGTACCCAGCGGGATAGAAGTTAAACAAACATCAAATGCTTTCTGAACAATCCCACCTAGTGAGAAACCACCCACTGTTTTCACTGAGCCTAGAATCTGAACTCAGAGCCTATTCCCTGTTGACTGAAGCATAACATGGACATCTTTACTTTGTTTACAGTTCCCAGCACTGGTGGCCCATCAAAAGGATGCAAAGTCAAGGGAGATCAATTAAAACAGAAGCAAACACACTGGACTGTTTTCCCTCACTGACCTGACAGGCATGAAAGTAGCATAAGCTTGAAGAACAACACAAGTACTACCTGGAAGGGGTTTGGTTTGCGTTCTGGAATAAGAAACAACTGTAGAGTAGTTTACTCCACAAAGCATAATCCAAAGCACATTCTCTTCTCCCAAGTCCTAGATGTCTGATGTATCTGCTTTGCATAAAGATTTCTGGTGAGTACAGCCACTCAACTCTCCTAAGATAGAAAAGGAACACTTTGATTTATAGTTATTCTATCTATTTATTCAAACATTAAATATATATATATATTTATGTTTATTCTTTTTCTCTCAAGAAAATCTCCTTAGCACAGAAAATGCTTTTTACATCAAAACCAACAATGAAGGAATACACAGAGATAAAACTGAGTTCCCACCAGGTTTGGGGCACCAGTGTCAACATGTTTGATTTTCTCATTTTCCCACGCTTCGAGTTTCTCAGGTCTCCTAACCCGACCAGCGTTCATGTTAGCTTTTCCTGTAAGAAAAAACAATTGTCCTTGATCCCTTGCCTACACTGACGCAGGGGGGATTTTGGATACAGAGAGATGACACGATGTTCAGGATAAACTGCATGAAAAAAGTACTTTCATGGTCAGGGTCTGCTGATCTGTGAAAACCTGACTTAGCAGCAAATCAGCAAAAATCAGGTCCCTATTGGGCGAGGAGAGGGAGCGGATCCCAGAGCTGGTCAGTCAGAGAGGTCACCAGCAGAACTCCAAGGAAGGTCAAAGGCCTGGCAGATGGTGCCTGGGCCATGTGCCCAGAGAGGGCAGGCAGGGATATCCAGCAGGACACCAGCCAGGCAAGTCTCTCACCTGCCCTGCTCTGGTCACTCCACAGCCTCAACAGGACCCCAGCACTGGGCTATGGCTTCACTCTTCACTGATGGCAGCTCCTCCAGGCAAAGACCTTGTGGAGCCCGGCTCAAATGCAAATTTGCTCATTCTAATGAGCAAATGCTGCCCACTGTACCCTGGGCTGCTTGAAAAGAAGAGTGACCAGCGGGCTGAGGGAGGTGATGCTGTTCCTCTAATCTGCTCTCCTGAGACCTCACCTGCAGTGCTGTGCTCAGCTCTGGAGTCCCCAGCATAAAAAAGACATGGAGCTGTTGGAGCCAGTCCAGAGGAGGGTCACAAAACTGACCAGCGAGATGGAGCACCTCTGCTGTGAAGACAGGCTGAGCTGGGGTTGTTCAGCCTGGAGAAGTGAAGGCTCTGGGGAGGCCCTCCAGTACTCAAATGGGGTCCACGAGAAAGATGGGGACGGACGTTTTACATGAGCATGTAGTGATAGCACAGAGGGTAACAGCTTTAAACTGAAACAGGAGCAATTTAGTTTAGCTATAAGAAAGAAATTCCTCACTGTGAGGGTGTTGAGACACTGGAACAGGTTGCCCAGGGAAGCTGTGGGTGCCCCAAACCTAGAAGTATTCAAGGTCATGATGGACAGGTCTTAGAGCAACCCGATCTAGTGAAAGGTGCAGGAGAGTTGGAACGTTAAGATTTTTATGGTCCTTCCCATCCCAAACCATTCTATGATTGTATGATTAAAAGAGGACCTTCAGAACAATCAAAGAAACCCCTGGTTACACAGGTGGTAATGGCCAGCAAGTCCACAGCTTGCCTGAGCCACTCTCTCAGGCTATGCCATGCCATGCGATTTGGTCTAGGTGATCCTGCTGTGGCAGGGGGATTGGACTAGATGATCTTTCGGGGTCCTTTCCAATCCCTAACGATTCTACGATGCTCTGATTCTATGCCATGCCACGTCATGCCGTGCCACCTAGTGGCACTTCTTTACAACTGGACATGCTCTCAGGGCTCTCCAGGAGCGCCCACTACTTCCAGAAGGGCCACGAGACAGACAAGTAAATAATGTAAATGCAAAAACCTGAAGCAGCCAGTAGTTGGAGAAAGGGGAGAAGGGAGGACCTTTGAAATTAGTTGGTTTTTTTTAAATCATAAACAAATTAAATGTATTTGATGGAACAAGTATGACTTTGTATTTCTCACTGTAGAGAATTAAATTATGTTCTAGCCCTTTCCAGTCTGACAAGGCACGTCAGGATGGCTTCTTATCAGATCTAGCTTCTCCTGCATTGCACAGGGCACTGCAACATCTGCCCCGGCAAGCTATAAATAATTAACTTAATCCGCGTTGTGCAAGCAACAGGGTAAAAGATTACAAAATCCATTTGTGCAATTGAGACGTGTTACATCGGGACACCTGGAAAACACCTCAGGAAGCTGATTGTCCTCTTCCAGTTTGTCATATACAAGGAGGAAAACTGGTAAAAACAGACATAGCACTATCTAAATGAGATTTAAAGTGTGGAACCCCTAGGCTGGAGGAAAATGAAGACATTTTAATAATACTCATCGAGATTCTGTAATTGGCATTACTGAAGCTGAACTGCAACCGAAACAAACAGGCAGCAGAAAAACATTTATTTGTTCTATTTATCCCATTGCAAAAGCTGAGAGGGATCTGAAGTCTGGCAACTGAGGCCTCTGGAATTTTTTTTACTACTCCCTTTCTTTTTTACTACTCCCTTTCAATTTCTGCTCTGAGAAGCAAACGACAGGTTTCCTGTAGGCTTTTTATTCTTTAGTTTTTCACAAATCCTGCCAGCAAACTGTTCTTGATTCACTGGCAGGGCACAATTGGCTTGTAACACTGACTCATCACAAATACATCTACTATCCAATCATTGAGGTATCATCATACAATCAGTAATATTCAATTCCCTGCCTGGGAAAGGCAAACTCTCGTCACTACTGTTTGGTGAGGCTTTGTAACTCTCTTCACTGGCTCCTAATGAAAAAAAGGATATCAAGACCAAACTCAGCGTTTTTATTCCACCCTTTCCACAGAAACAGTGTCTCAAGACCACTGCCCACTCCAGAAACTTTAAAATGCTGATCTGCCTACCCCACACAGAATCATAGAATCATAAGGGATTGGAAGGGACCTTGAAAGATCATCTACTCCAATCCCCCTGCCACAGCACGATACCTCACATGCAATCTAAATGAGAGTCAGAAAGCACGAAAATTATGAAAATGCATCAAAATCCCCTTCACTCAGTGGAAAGGGGAAATCATAGAACACTTTGCACTGGAAGACACCTTCAAAGTTCATCTAGTCCAGCCCCCCTGCAGTGAGTAGGGTCATCAACCAGATCAGGGTGCTCAGAGCCCTGTCCAACCTCATCTTGCTTGCTTGTAGGAATGCAGTTTCTACCATCGACCTGGGCAACTTGTGCCAGTGTTTTGCCACCCTTGTTGTAAATAATTTCTTCCTTACACCTACTCTACATCTATATTTTACACCTAGACTTCAGTCTTTTCCTGTCCCATATCCCTCAGAACTGTGAGCTCTACCAGTGTGTGATCACTGCGGCCCAAGCTGCCCCTGATCTTGACATCACTGATGAGTTCTTTAGCATTGACAATCCTCAGATCCACCATTGCATCCCACTGGTGGGGCTTGCTATTAGCTGGCTTAAAAAGTTCTCCTTAATGCATTTCAGGAGTCTCCGGTACCGCCTACAGCTGGCCATGTTACTCTACCAGCAGATGTTGGGGTGGCTGAAGTCCCCCAGGAGACAAGAGCCTGCAAGTGAATTGCCTCCTGTAGCTGGAGTAAGAAGGTTTCATTACTAGGGCAAACCCCTTATTTAGAATAGCACAAGCACGCAGCCTTCTCAGAAAGTGCAACCACAATGCTCTGATGGAGAGGTACCATGAAAGCAGTGACATAAAAAGAGGTCTAGAGCTTTTTCCATTCGGTGTCAGAAGACACTACTAGATGTCATACTCTGTATTTTAAGAGTCTTCTCTCAGACAGTGTGGCATTCAGCCTGGGCCAAGCAGTTCCACGAGAGGGAAACACTTTTTACAGAGCAGGTTGACCATACCGAAGTTCAACAGGGACTCTGTACACAGGCACCCATAGGCTAACTCCAGCAGCTTCATACAGACAATCTCATCTGTGCTTGTGACTAGATATTTTGAGTTTTCTATCCAGCTCCACAGAACTCCTGAGTACAAGAAAGGAAAGGCTGGAACAGACAGACTGTGATGCTTCCTTCTTGTAGTTCCTTATTTCATTTAACTTTTAGTCTGACTCTCCAGACCCAGTGTCTTAAGACCATGACTGTTACCAGGCAGCTGGAGGTAGGGGTTGGATTAAAGGCCCCCACAGGTGCTGCCACCCCGGGAAGGGCTCTGGGTACCTGCATCTTCTCCTGGTGCAGCTTGTCATCCAGCTGCTCACTCTGCAGCTGCTGCAGCCGCTTCTGCAGCTCGTCCCAGGCCCACTTGTGCTGCCTCACCTGGTACAGCAGCAGGTCGCATTCGTTCACCCGCTCACAGACTTCAGACTGGAGCTTCTCCTGTGCCACCTGTGTGAGCACACGAGCATTTGTCAGGCTGCACCCAAGGCACAGCTAGGGATGCTGCATGGTGCTCCAGGACACTGTCACTCCCTCGGCAGGATGGGGTCAGCTCTGCCCTTTGCGCGTCGACAAAGTCCGCGAAGCAGACGCACACGGAGTGTCTCTTCCGGGTGTCACAGTTCCACCTCCATTTCTCCGCCGTGAAGCCCTCCCGCTGCTGCTCGCAGAAGAAGGACGGGGGACTGTTAGACATCACGACATACCTCATGACGGTGTCAGTGTTGCCAAAGACCTTGACCGCGGCTGTGCCGCCCAGCACCAGCTGCCGCACAGTCGCCGAGACATCGGAGCGCTCCAGGAAGTCCTCGGCGATGTCATCAAAGAGCAACCCCGACAGCACGGAGGTCAGCCTGAAGCGGGCGACCCCCAGGGAGTCCTGCACGAGCCTCTTCAGGAAGATGCCACTGTCAAAGAACACTGACTTGCCCGTGTGGGCGTCCCACACTGGCAGAGGCCCAGCAGGCCGTCGGCCTTCACCAGGCACCTCCGTGTGCATATGGGCTGCAGCGACAGGGCCTCGACGAGGCGGCACTCGGTGTTTTCAGACACGGTGGCTGGAGCTTCCCGTGTGCCACCTGCATGAGCTCCTTCACCATCTCCTGCAGTGCCATCTTCTTCTCCTGGCACTCCCTGATGTACTGAGGCCCAGCGAGGACTTCTGCTGCACCAGGAGTGGGACAGCACGAGGATTCAGCCCATGGCGCTCCTGCACGGTACCAGATGCAGGCTGGGGCCTCGGGGACGTTTCTGCACCATGGAGCACTGGAAGCCCATGGCCTAGAGACAAGCAGCTCCACCCCTGCCCAACAAGAGGGGCTTTGGCAGGGCTCCAGGTGCAGAGGAGAGCAGATAACCCTGCCATAAAGCAAGGGCAGCAGGGAGACCTCTCAGCCCCCCAGGGCTCAAGCAGCCCAGCGGTTTAACAGGGGTGGTGAAGTCTGCTCCTTTCTGCAGTGGACTTTAGTCAGCCTAAAGCAACCTTGTGGCAAACACTTTCAGTGATGGCATTCACCTCTACAAAACCAAAGCTCTTGCAGGCATAAAGCATGCACACACCATCTCACATTTCAGCAGAGATGGAGGAAACAGCAGATGAAGAGCCCCAGGGATCAGAAGCTTGTGGCCACAGCTGCCGCAGTGACGATGGCAGCACAAGGAACACCGGTGCGCTCCTGAGTCTACACCAGAAGAGCAAGAGGGATATTCAGGCCTGGATTCAACTTTAAACAATTCACTGAGGTTTTGCGGGGCAGACATGAAGACAGAGCACAGAGCTTGTGACCAGCTGTCACTGGCTAGCCATGGCTGGCCAGAACCAGGGCAGACTCTCCCTCACTAGCAAAGCACTTGGGAGCAAAGACAATGAAAAGAAACAACAAGAAGGGCTCACAGGCAAAAGACAGACTTGACTTGGGGAAACTAATCAAATGTCACTTTAACAATAAAGCCCCAATCACCCAAAACACAGAGAGAGAAACACCGTGTTCCCAGTCCCAGCTCTACTACCTTCTTTCTCTCAGGGGAGGAAAGCCCTGGCAGTCCCTCCTGGAGGCAACGTAGTGTCCATCTCCCCCAACACAGACAGTCCATCAGTCACTTCTGTGACCAGTGAGGGTGGCTCCTGTGGGCTGCAGTGCTGCCATCTGCTCCAGCACAGGTCTCCTCAGAAGTTACTGCCATTGTAAGGACAAGTCCCGCTGCTCAGTGCGTTGTCCTCCATAGGCCACAGATAGGACTCCCTTTGCACCGATGACTCTACTATGTTCCAGGGTGAGGGCTGTTTGAAAGCATCTCCCCTCCATCCTCCTCTAGGCAGAGATGGGTCACGGTGTGGCTGTATCCTTCCCCCACCTTTACCTTGAAAAAACCCAGATGCTCCCAGAAAACAAAACCCCATAGAAAAAAACCTCCAGGAAACTTGTTTCCCCTCAGAACTATGAGCCAGCAATGTGCTCTTGTGGCCAAGAAGGCCAACAGCAACCTGGGGTGGATCAGAATGGGGGTGGTTAGCAGATCGAGGGAGATCCTTCTCCCCCTCTACTCTGCCCTGGTGAGACCACATCTAGACTATTGCGTCCAGTTCTGGGCCCCTCCCTTCAAGAAGGACATAGAGCTGCTGGAGGGTGTCCAGCGTAGAGCATAAAAGATGATGAAGGAAGTGGTACACCTGTCTTATGAGGAAAGGCTGAGGAAGCTGGGTCTTTTCAGCTTGGAGGAGATTGAGGGGTGATCATATTAATCTCTAAAAATATGTGAGAGGTGAGTGTCAGGAGGATGGAGCCAGGCTCTTCTCAATGTCATCTAGTGATACAATGAGGGGCAATGGGTGCGAGCTGGAACATAGGAGGTTCCACATAAATATCAGAAGGAACTTCTTCCCAGTGAGGGTGACAGAGCACTGGAACAGGCTGCCCAGGGGGGTTGTGGAGTCTCCTTCTCTGGAGATGTTTAAGGCCTGCCTGGATGTGTTTCTGTGAGACTTGATCTAGGTGATCCTGCTGTGGCAGGATTGGACTAGATGGTCTTTCGAGGTCCCTTCCAATCCCTAATGATTCTATGATTGTGGGATTCTGTGAGTTAATTTCCTCATCCAAGCACAAACCTGACTTCACGCAGATGTGACTAAGTATAAGTCACGTGTTGACTCCGATCTTCGAACGGTGGGCAACTTGAGGAGCCTCTTGAAGAATCTTCACTACATACTGAATCTTGATTATACCCGTGCAAGGTTGTGCAATAATAACTCAAGAGTCTTCTACGTACAGTGTGATTTTGCACAAAGGACTTCTGTGCTGTGCTATGTTTTCTTGGTGAACAGAGGAAGGAAAAGAGATCTTCTGGGGCTCTGCGCAGCATAGGAGGTATTCTCCTTTAATAGGTGTATTTACTGCTCTCAGGGATTTTATCTCCTGCCTGCTTTTCTGAGGAATGTCTCCTCCAGCTGTGTTATGCTTGTTATCAGCAGGAGGTAATGCTTGTATGATCTCAGAGGAGAGCAGAGATACACGGAGGAGCAAAATGGCATGCTGTTATGTTGAACTTGCTCGCTAGCCTGACACGTGACAGTCCTTGCAACCCTTCATGTGATTACGATCCTTTTGAACCTGGTGCCTCACAACCACCATGCACTTCAGTAGACTTCAAGGAGTCTGCTAACAGGTGTCTCCGTTCTGGCTAGCGAAAACAACCCCGGTTCCAAATCCCTGGAGTCTAGATTCTCCTTGCTTGCATTCTACCATGCACCACAAACAGGCTGACCAGGCTGGAAGAATAAAAAGGCAAAGACAAGGGGGGTCTGGTTGTCCAAGACAGCAATCTGTGCTCTCTTGGATTGCTTCCACACTGAGCTGTGTCCTTTTCTGCCTCAGCTTTCCCCCCCCTTAAACTGAGAATAAAAAATGTCATACCTGCTCTGAGTTACCTCTCGAGGAGTGAGGATTAATTAGCTCCTGGTTGTACACTGTTCTGGATCTGTAACGAGCATGTTGTTTATTCTAACAACCAAAGTATCTCTGCATGTGAAAATTACAGCCCTGGACACACTGAATTCTGTGATTTCTGTTTTTACAGCTGCAAGCTGCAACTCAAAAGACGCGTAACTTCCACCAAAGGAAAGGTGACAAGCTGTTGTGCAGGTAACAAAGCATCACGCACCTCCTCTGCTTTTCCAGTCGCTTTCCTTTGCTTCCCCGCCAAAGGCTTCTTGGCAACGCCTGGGAAAAGTCAAGCACCGCTGGCCTGACTCCCTTCGTGTTGTTCTTTCTCTGCTCAGAAGGCCACAAGTTCATGTTTTAAGGGCGATCCTCTGAGACTCATGTGCGTGGTGATTTCTGCAGTGCAGCTGGAAGTGCATTTTTAAATGACAATATCTGATTTTGTTTGTAGAAGACCAAACCCAATTCTGTTGCAAACCTCTAGGGGAAATGCTTTTAACATTTAATCCAGCTAATTCGCAATACTGAGGCAGTAAAAGCAGCTTGCTTAGATGTCCACTGTGAAAGCAGTGATTTATAACGTTAGTTACTCTAATGATAGCTAGGAATTCCAGAAAGCTCAAACTTAATGTAAAACCAATAATGCTTCTATTCATGTTTCTGTGGAAAGGAGATCATTACTTTTCCTGGTCCCTTCTTCATTGTTTCCCGCTGCTTTTGGTCATTAAAATATATGTCACTGATGGAAAATTTTAAGTTGAAACCCACCTCCTTCCTGAAGAATGTACCACCAAACCAGCGCTCTTCTATTTATTAGTGTTTTGTTTCTCCAAAGCTTCCAAAAACAGTCTTGAAAAGGTCTTTTCAAGACACTCTTGTGCTCAAAAGCACGATGCCTAGCACAGTGAGGTCCAAATCCGTATCGACACGACACTTGTCTTAAAACCCCATGCTTTCAAATCACAGTCCCAGGTGTCCAGCATGCAAATTCACAGTACAAGCTAGTCTTCAATATGGATTGCATTCTGGGCTTACCTGGGGTATTATCCCCACCGTAAATAAAACCACCATTTATCTTCAGTGAAGAGCTCCTCTCAGTCTAGGTGTTCACTCTTTATTAGGCATTGAGAGATGATGAGAAAATCAAAGAGAATGTCTCAATCCACCAAGGTCCACGTCCACATCCTCGTTACGGGGAAACCCACTTTCCTCAGCTCTATGAGCTGGCCAAGACAGGAATGGATGGAGGAAGATAGATAGGGGCACCTGATGTTTCTTAAAGTCTCAGGAGCAACCAGAAGCTGGTTCTCCGACTCACACTGCAAGGCTCTGCAGGTGCTGAAAGAGGTTGTGTCAAGAGTACAAACAGTGTAAAAATCAAGATACAGGAAAGGATAAAAAGAAGTCTTTGAAGGAAAAAAGTGTTTTGCCGATTACAGATGAAAAGCCAGATGCTTGGGTTTTATACAGAGCATGAATAATGTGGTTAAATCATGGGAAGAGATCAGGCTACTTTTCTTTTTCTCCTTTAGAAACAAACGCAGGGTTAAAGATGGCAGCTAAAGGATGCACCTAGCTGAAGGTCCTGAACCAAGTGTCATGGAAACCAGATAAGGGAGAAGGCAAGAAGACAACAGAAGCAGAGAAAGCTTAAGAAAGTTAGAAGGAAGCCTGAGAAAATTTTGTGTTTTTACTCTTAGTTTACTAAACTACTAACGAATACCAATAAAAAACAGCGTGTGGAAATTTACTGGGTACACAAGAGACCCTATAAAAGAGAGTTCTCTGTAAAACAAATTGCCCTCAGATCACCACTGTCTTTTTCCATGCACAGCATGAAATTATTTCGGCGTGAGGCTGCCTGTTAGAAAGCTGGAGAACCACAAATCAAACATCTGTTACCTGCCAGTGTGTCTGTCTGCAGATTCCAGGAGTTTCAGTCACTGGAGCAGGCTGTTGCTCTTCGCTCAGAGGGTCACATCAGAAATTAACTCCCATTGCAGGCTGGTTTAAAACTTCAGCTGTCCACTTGCAGAATCAAGCTTATCACGTGAGTGAAAGCTCCCCATACGCCAGGGGCACTGAAAAAGGAGAAGAAACAAATTACTGTCAGAACAATTCCTTTCAGAAACTGTTGGATGAGCTTTTATATGTAATAACATTGCTTTAGAACAGTGCTGCTTGAGGCGACTAGGTAAGCACAGAAAGAGAGAGCTCTAACCACATCAAGGAAGGACCACATCAAGGAAGGACCACTACGTAGTTGCCCGGCTTAGCTTCTGCCACCAACTACTATTGAAGACACTGTACTGGGTCAGAATGATCTTTGACTATGGCCACTCTTATGCTCTTGAGACATGTTATTATTTAGCACAGAATGAGCACTTGCAAACGTGAACTATTTGTAGATGATTGTCTGCCAAGAGAAGGAAATGGAGATATATAATTTAAATTGCCTGATTGACGTTGGTGGACATTGAAGAAATCATTGCAGACCCATTTATTATTCTGTGTACATCAAACATATTATTCTCTATCGAGAAAAGAGTGTTAGTTCACAAAAAATAAAACTAATCACAGGCAAATTATCCAAAATGTTTTACAGACTTGCCAAACAGAACCTAATATAATTTGCATTTTATTTGAGAGTCCATCAGGATCACCATGCTTGGAGTTAATAGTAAGTAGCATGAGGAACTTTTATTATAGTTAGTGATGGTTTTACAACAAAAAAAAATGATGCTGATAAAGAAATAATTGAGGAAATCAGTTTCCTAACATCATAAGAAATAACTGCTTCCAATAAAGTAAAACATGCAATCAATCAACTCAAGCAAGAATATTCTCATGGGAAAGATAGAAAGAGCACAGCAGAGGTTACACTGTAGTTAATGACCAAGAACAAAGTGTAGGTTACTGGATAAATATTTAAACAAATTTCATAATAGCTCAGCTTCTACTGGTTACAGAGAAATGGCTCAACTGAGTGAAGTTCCATTGATTAGGACCTGCCACTCAAGACTTGCAAACGATGTGATGGAGCACGGATGGAGGAGCCATGCCATCCTAAAAGTTTTCTTTTTTAAAAAAAATAAACATACTTGAGTACATAAATGTAAGTCTTCAGTAGTCATTTTACAGGGAGGTTTTTATAGCAGCTGCAGATCAGGCTGACTAAACTTCAAGTTAATTTTCTTTTAGCAGGGAGGATACATAGATTGATGCAGTCTATCTTTTTTCATTATTGTCTTGAACTTATTTTATTCCATCATAAAAAAGACTATATTAAAATGAAATAGGGATTGTCTGCAGTTAAAAGATGGCACCCATAACCCTTATGCAGTTTTGAAATTTTCCCTTAACATCTAAACCCACAGCTTTAAAATAAACCCCCAACAAAACACAACAGAAAGCCGTAGGTGCTCCCCTCGATAAAATGGGGCTACTGTTAGACAAGGGTTTACAGATTAGATAGGCAATAGTGTTTCAAGTCATAGAAGTGGCAATTGCAACCTTCAGCTTATCTCTGATGTTTACACCAGGTAAAAGCCCCCAAAGCAGAATCAAGAGCCTCAGGTGGCCCTTCAGTGGGTGTAGAGTGTGCCTGGCCTCCTCAGTGACAACAGCAGCCCTCCCTCCTGCACACACTTCACACAATCGTTCAGGTTTGAAAACTTCAAGAACATTGACTCTAACCATCAACCCAATTGTACTAAGCCCATAGCTGAATCATGTGCTGAAGCTCCACATTTACACAACTTCTAAACACATCCAGGGATGGGGAGTCAACCACCTCCGTGCCCAATGGCATCCTGAGGTGGTTAGCAGAACAAGAGAGCTTCTCCTCCCCTTCTACTCTGGTGAGACCGCATCTGGGGTATTGTGTCCAGTTCTGGGCCCCTCAGTTCAAGAAGGACACAGAGCTGCTGGACAGAGTCCAGTGCAGAGCTATGAAGATGATGAAGGGAGTGGAGCATCTCCCTTAGGAAGAAAGGCTGAGGGAGCTGGGTCTCTTTAGCTTGGAAAGAAGGAGATTGAGGGGTGACCTCATTAATGTCTATAAATATGTGGAGGGTGGGTGTCAAGAGGATGGAGCCAGGCTCTTCTCAGTGTCATCTAATGATAGGACAAGGAGTAATGGGTGTGAGCTGGAACATAGCAGATTCCATATCAATACGAGAAGGAACTTCTTCACAGTGAGAGTGACGGAGCACTGGAAGGGACTGCCGAGGGGGTTGTGGGGTCTCCTTCTCTGGAGACACTTAAAACCCACCTGGGTATGTTCCTGTGTGCTGGATCTAAGGGATCCTACTCTGACAGGGGTATTGGTTCAGATGACCTTTCGAGGTCCCTTCCAATCCCTAAAGTTCTGTGATTCTGCGATTAATATCAGAAGTATCTGACGAGACCAAACAGTTTTTATCACACCACATTTTTAAAGGTCCTCCAACCTGGCATGTAGCTCATGCTCTCAGTGCAAGCTTAATGCAAAGAGAATGTGCTATCTGTGAAAGCAAAATTTTTAAGTCTCCATTTCACGTCTGTAGCCTTTGCACCTGCAAAATGCATGCTGCGTCTTCAAACGAGGCTCTCGCTATTTGACGTGAAACTCCTTGTAGCAGGTGATTTTTGCTTGTTGGTTCAAGCAATCAAAGCTGCAGTGTCATTTCTGTCATCTGCCTGACGGTGCCGTAGGGTGCAACGTATGGATAATCATCTTTAATAGCCAGAGAGTTTTGCCATTCAAATACATTTCCTGGCTCCATAAAATGACCGCATGAGAGAAAGACGCGCTTCGGCAGCGCGTGTGAGTAACTGTGCTCCGTTATAGCTGAGTGCTCCTTTGACATGGTCAGTCTCCAGACAGAAAGAGGGGAAAAAGAAAGAGAAGTGATTATACCAAACAGTCTGAGCTAATCATCCATAGGTGATAACATTTACCTTCCTAAATACAGCCTTGATGATCCAAATGAAGTAGAAGACCCAAGGAAAGGACAGCAGAGCACAAATTGTGTTATGAACCCCAGGATCACCACATCACATCAGAGGAGCTGGGAAAATTTATTGGTAGTAGCTCTGCCATCTGAAAGGATCGTTTTATTTTCGAAATACAAACTAACATGCAATACACTGATTGACACTGTATTGCATGACCACACGGTCATTTCTACTCCTTTTCCTTGGAATTCCTAGCTGCTTAAGGACCGGCAGTGGGAACAATATGTACGTTAGATGTTGGACTTGACGCTCCCAGGGGTCTTTTCCAACCGGAGTGATTCTGTGATTCTGTTTCAGTCAGAGTTGATATTTGCATAAAAGGATTTGAAGCTTGTGATCAAAGAAAACATATTATTATTTATAAAAACCATATTTTTGATTCCTCAGCAAGTTGAAGTGCACTAAATTGCTCACTGAGCAGCTGTATTCTTATTTTATTTGCTTAGATGCCAACGGGCAACACAATCTCATAAAGGCATCGTCATTATTTCAGTGTAAAATTGTTCTTGAGGAGATAGATCAGGTTCATAATTTTATCTAAACAGTTTTTATTTGTAATGGAACCATGTGACCCACATAAAAACGTACACTTCTTGTGGATTATTTCACAAGCCATCTTAGGAATGAAACTTTAATCATAGGGTGACTTTGGTTCAGGATATCAATCTGGTTATTACTGCTTGGCTTAATTCACTCTCACAATAAAATCACACTTGCATTTGGCAGATGAAACAAGAAATAATGAGGTACTTACAGGAATTAGATTTCTATATTATAATATAATCAGATTTTAATGAAACAAGTAATATATCCCATTCATACCATTTTGGTATGTAATACAGCTCACTGGATTAACACAAGATTTGTTTTGGTGCTCACAAAGAACTGAAATTATTTCTTCTTTGAGGTAAAACGTTGCCTTACGTGCACAAAATCTATTTCAGCACTTTATTATTTCTCTCCTATGGGATAATTGGAAGTCTACAGCATTGATGAAGTAACAACCTTCGCTCATTTTTCACTCTGCAGCTTCATGCTTGTGTTCTGTAAGAACTTTTCCACAAATTGACGTTCAACAGAACGTGGATGCAGCCCCAAGTAAAAAACTTAAATGCACATTGATTAAAATCGCATCTAAAGTCAATGAAACTAGAATTTCTGGTGAATGTGTGTTGCAATCAGTGTAAACTTTGCCACGGTTAGTCTAATAATAGTCGTGTAATCAAGCCAAGTTAGAAATAGGAAAGTCAGCAATATCAAGAGAAGTAGCTGAAATGTTTACGAAAGCAACTGCGGGTTTAGTTGCATTGACGTGGTCTAGGTGATCCTGCTGTGGCAGGGGGATTGGACTAGATGATCTTTCGAGGTCCCTTCGAATCCCTGATGATTCTACGATTCTATGTTCCAGCTCACACCCATTGCCTCTTGTCCTATCACTAGATGACATTGAGAAGAGGATTGGACCAGATGATCTTTCGAGGTCCCTTCCAATCCCTAATGATTCTATGATGAAGTCTATGTCACTTACAAAAGGCCCTTGACCTACATCCTCATTTCTTGCACAGAAATACAGTGGGGAAAAAAGAAAATAGTATGAATGCTCAAGACTTAGCAGGAGTCTTCAGGAGAAGAACTTCAGGAACTTAACTGGGTCCTGCAGATAAAAAGTGAGACATTGCAGGCTCCAGGGTAATCAATGCTCCGGAGATTCATTTCCAGAGATACAAACATGTCTTAGAGATGTGTTTCCTAGAGCTACCATCTCTCTTTAAGTACTTAATATGATGGATAGCCCTTAACTTACCTACTGTAGAAAAATTCATTACGTTACCACAATGAAAATGATCCAAATCGTTTATAGTTCAAATATTTTCCCAACGTAGACGTACACAACAAAGTACAGATTAGGAGGAGAAAAGAGATAGAGACCCTGTACAGAATAACAGAATTACTTTGGTTGGAAGAAACCTTTAAGACTTTCAAGTCCAATCTTCAACCTAATGCCACCAAGTCACCACTAAATCACACCCCTAAGCACTGGATCCACACATTGTATAAGCTTGGAGAAGAGGTTGTCCCCTTCCTAGCTCAAACTTCCTTACAGGTGATTGCAGAGAGCAATGAGGTCTCCCCTCAGCTTCCTTTTCTCCAGGATAAACAAGTCTACTTCCCTCAGCCACTTTTCATAGGGCTCTAGAATCCTCACCAGCTTCGTTACCATTCTCTGAACCTTCTCCAGCACTTCTACATCCTTCTTGTAGTGGCAGGCCCAAAACTGAACACAGTGGTTGAGGTGCAGTTCCTTCTCATACTGATGCAGAACCTCCCATGTTCGATCTTGCACCCATTGCCCCTTGTCCTACAATTAGATGACACTGAGCAGAGAGCCTGAGTCCATCTTCCTGACACCCACCCTTCACACATTTATAGGCATTAATAAGGTCACCTCTCAGTCTCCTTTTTCCAAGCTCAAGAGACCCAGCTCCCTCAGCCTCTCCTCATCAGGGAGATACTCCACTCTCTTAATCATCTTTGTGGCTCTGTGCTGGACTGTCTCGAGCAGTTCCTTGTCCTTCTTAAACTTAGAGGCCCAGAACTGGACAAAATATGGCACCAGGGATCTAGTAAAATGCCCTGAGAAGGGATAAATTGCATGCAGTGTGGTTTATATGCAAGAAACTCTGACAGGAGATGTTTAAGGACTAGCAGCACCATAAAAACTAACCCCCCTGTCTCCACGCTAAAACCCTGTTACTCTGCAGACCCTTAATCTCTCACAGAAAAAAAATTGAGTCAAAGGCTAGAGATGAAGGCCACACAAATCTGTAATGGAGGCACATTCTGCACTAAAAATAATCAGCCTACGGAAAACTCGAGTGAAGAAACGGTTTCCACTGGTGACATCAGTGGTGAATGGGTGGGTAAATGCCCATTAATTGCCATGTACTGCCTGTCTTTTCATAGCTTGGCCTTCTAAGTTCCCTACTTAAATAAAACTGCTCAATACAATAAGCAAATACTCTGACATCTGCTGTTCAAATCATTTTATATCTGTTTTGGTTAAACTATGATAGTTTTTTTAATTTGTGCAAATCAATTCTTCAATTACTAGCCCAAACATTATCTTATCTATGTCTCTTTTTTTTTTCCTAACAGCCTACACTGACAATTTTCTTCTTTTACATAAAAGAAGACTTCTGCCTCTTTTCAGTCTTACCACAAATAATTCCCACATTACCATTTTACTTTGAAACATTCCCTCCCGCTCTCTTTATTCTGCCTATTAAGCTGTGTCTATTTGCATTGAACTTTGCCTGCCAATTATAAATCTAAATTGACAAACTTAAATTATGTGATTCTTTTGTAATAATGAGTCCATTTTTCAATATCAAGCTTTAATCTCTGCTTTACTTGAATTTAAATAAAACATCTAGTCAAACCGTTGAATGAGTAATTTCAGAAACAGTCGTAGGTTTCAATATGTATTGGCGGTGTTGTGATCACTCTTCTGCTCAAAGGAAGGTGCACTTGTGTAGCATTAGGGGGCAAAGGATGGAACACGGAAGTGGAAGAATGAAAAATATGCTTAAGAAATCATAGTCAGAAGTGTCCAATTTAATGTCTTACTTTCTGCTCCATACTGAGAGAACAAGAAAAGTAAGTGAACACAAGAAAACACTTTTTCACTGTGAGGGTGACCTGGCACAAGTTGTCTGTAGAGCCTGTGGAGTCTTCATCATTGGCGATATTCAAAAGCTCTCTGGACATGATCTTGGGCAACTGGCCCTGTGTGAGCAGGGGGTTTTCACCAGATGACCTCCAGAGGTCCCTTCCAACCTCAGCCATTCTGTGACTTCATGCCGTTGCTCTGCAGCTCAACAGAGGCAACACTGCGATTTGTGATTTTTCTAAGTACAACGGAGAACTCCCCTAACTAACAATGATCCCTGCAACCTACGTGCAGAACACAGCCTAAGTCAGCACAGTATATTTTGCACTTGTTTCGTGGGCTCCTCACACCAAGGCTTCCAGCAAAAGAACACCTGAGAAGGTGAACAGCTTCATTCATCTGCTCTGTATTTAGCTTTCGCCAACAAGAACAACCTCCGCGGCCGTGAAAGCAGCTCTACTCCTGGAAAAAATGGGAACAGATTGTGACAGCAACTACACAACTGCAAGGTACTACTGACATGCTTGAATGAGAGACAGTAAGTGTGAAATCAAACAGTCAGCTTTAAAAAGCAAAATATGTAACGTCGCTGCATTTTGACAAGTGACACAAAGCTGCAGCTAAAGCAACACAGCAGTGGAAAGGTGATGATTCGGGTTGACGCCAGAGGAGGTGAAAGTACCCAAGACTGTGTATTAGCAGACACTACAGCTTCAACCTCCTCCAAAGGCTGCCTCAAGAGCAACTTTCCCAGTTCTTAGTCAAGTTGTAAACGTCAACATCCAGTGAATGGTCCAGCTGGAACAAAGAACTGTGGTGGGAAAATTCATGGGGTCACTTTTGTCGCAAGTTTTGTAGTCAATACAAACTAAAGATGAGGTTACCTGTGAAAGACATGGCCATGGAATTAAAAAAGTCAAGGCACCAGCTAATCAGCATAACTTGGCCTGTAACAAGTTGGACAATATGTGATAGGGCAGTGAGATTACACTTTTTGCTAATGGAGATACACATCCACGAGCTACAAGGATGCCCTAAGTTATATCTCCTAAATGACAATCTAAATTGTATAACTACTCTTCTAATAGTTATTCTTCTAATAACTAGTAGAAGAGGATATGTAACTGTTTAGAAGATATATAACTATTCTCTGATAGTTGCATGAGAAGGCTTCTTCAGTGAATTGATGTTCTTCTTATCAATGCCTTTGACACTTTACTACATCTGTGTGCTTTGGCTACGTTGTCTCTTAAGGGACTAGGTTTTCTGGTTGAACTGTGTGTTTTAAATAGCCCATCTTTTATTTGGGCTTCGTATGAGACTGTTACTGAGCGACTCATCGTTCTCACCTGCATCTTTGATCCCCAACCTCTCTCTCTATTACCCTTTCAGTGCTGAGGTGTCATCTAGTGAATAAAATGTGCCAGTGGAGGGCATGCTGCTTACTTTGTATGTTGGTGCTAAAATACTGTAATACGGATCTCCATGATAACGCTGTTTGTTGCCTGGCACATAACTGAGTGGAGATTTTCAACAGAATGCAGTTCTAGTCTCCAGATCCTAACACCTCTTTGGTTGAGTTATTGAGACTGCTATGAAAACAACTATTTCCTCTCTGCATGTCAGCGCACAGGGCATTACTCAGATACGTTATCTTCCACGTATAGGTTTTTCCAGTCTGCTTTTTAACAGTTCAAATGTAATCTGTGTTTTCTTATTCCTTTTCTGTTCCTTGTCTATTATCCATCTCATTTTGATGCCTGATTTAAGCAGACCTCCACCTCCATTCCTTGAATGAGCCTAAAGAATTTATCCAATGCCTAATGCTGTTCTTTCTAATCCATTGGCTCAAATGTCCCCCTATCATGTTTCTTCCACTTCTGCTTACTGCTTACTCACTTGAGGAAACCATTATTAGTCTTTCTTGGTTCAGCAATTACCTTTTGTTACTTGGTACAGCCATCGCTTTCCTCAATCCACTCAATTTTCTACTGTTTGTGCTATTTAATTATAGTAAATGCTTGTTGCTTATCCTTGCTGCTGTTCTCTTTACATCTTTATTTTAACTGCATTAGTTTCTACCACTTCTGGATACTAAGATTTACTAAAGCACTTCTATGAGTAAACAGAGAGTATTTGTATTTTACAGTGAAGTGAATCGTCTGGATTTTGCGCTACAGAGTACATTTATGTTGCCCTTCCAAAGATATAACACGTTGACAGGTACTTATGTTACATGGCAGATAAATGATGATGATGATGCCAGTTTTCCACTTTTCTGGCTGTACTATTGATCTTGCTTATCAGCCCTCCCATAAAACACCTAGTTATTCAGCACGCTATCTCCCCCAATTAGGTGAATCTCATTAATCCCATCTTGTATGTTATCTGTCTCTGAACTACTAATATTAGAATTCAATCTTGGAAAATTGTTTACAGCGATTGAACAAGATAATGGAACAACGAAAACAAGCTTGAATTTTTGCTTCAAATTTCTCTTTCCTTCTCTCTCCTATGCCTCCTTCCATCTTCAGAAGTTCTAAGCATTTATTAAGTGACTATTACTATTATTATTATTATTTGAGATGAGGTCTCA
>JAOXOE010008810.1:0-24610 GCA_028565055.1 Phoeniculus purpureus
CTCCACCATTTGCATCAGGAAGTTGTCACCAATGCACTGGAGGAACCTCCTGGACTGTGGATGGCTGGCTGAGTAGGCCTTCCATCAAATATCAGGGCATTTAAAATCCCCATGAGAACCAGGGTCTGTAGCTGTGAGGCTGCTGTCAGCTGCCTGTAGAAGATCTCATCAACTTCTTCATCCTGATCTGGTGGCCTGTAATAGACAAACAGAACAGTGTCACCCATGGCAGCCTGCCCCTTATCTGCACCTACAGACTCTCAACTCTCTGTTCATCTGCCCCTGGACAGAACTCAATACATTCCAGTTGCTCTCTCATGTAAAGAGCAACTCCACCACCTCGCCTTTCTGACCTGTCCTCCTGAGAAGGACACAGCCATCCATGACCACATTCCAGTCATGTGACCTGTCCTACCAGGTCTCTGTAATAGCTACCAGATCATAACCACCTGACTGGACACAGATTTCTAACTCCTGCTTGTTCCCCATGCTGCGTGCATTGGTGTACAGGAATTTCAGGGAGTGAGCTAAGCACTCTGATTTCACCCTAGGACAGTGAGACGCCACCTGGTTTTCATTAAGACCAGAGTTCTGTCCTGTAGTGCGCACCCATGAACAATCCCGCCCTACTTGAATCTCGTTTAAAGCCCTCTGAATGAGCCCTGCCAATTCCTGCCCCAGAACCCTTTTTCCCCTCTGAGATAAACTTCTCCTGTGTATACCTGTCAGATCTCATGTCTTACAGAACCAGACATTATCTAAGAACCCAAAGCCTTGTCTGTAACACCAGTCTCGTAGCCAGGCATTAATGGACTGAGTCCTTCTATGTCCTCACCCCAAAATGGAAGTAATGAAGAAAATAAAATTTGTGCCCCAGACTCTTTTACCAAAAGTCCCAAGACGTTTCTTCATTCATTTAGTCTTTCTTCATTCTCCTAAGGCTATGGAATACAGCTTCCTCCCTACCTGTCTGGAAGATCAGCTGTGGGTAATAGTCAGCTGATCTCACCAGGTTAGGGACCATCCTAGTGATATCCCTGATTCGAGCTCCAGGCAGACTGCAGACTGCCCTATGATGAGAGTCAGCTCTGCATATTAGGTCCTCAGTCCCTTTCAGGAGTGAGTCTTCAAAAACTAGGACCCTTTGCTTCTTCTTTGTGGAGGAGATTGTCATATTACTGGAAGACCTCCCAGATTTATGCATCCTTGCTAGGACCTTCAGTATGGGTTCCCTGTCTTCTATACCCTTATTAGACTGGCTGTCTTTTAGTAGGGGCTTATATCTGTTTCTTAATGGCAACTGGGGAAGTGAGGCAGGCAAGGGTGGTGCTCACCTTCTGCCACAGCCCTGCACTTGGCTGCACTCACCCTTTCTACTTTGGCTTCTGTCCTCAATCTGAGAAGTGCAGGATAGATTCTGGCCCTTATTTGGCTGTTGTCCAGACTGCAGAGCCTGGCTCCACCAGTCTGTCTTTATGTCAGCCTCTCTAATTCTCCTGAGCCTTTCTAGTTCCTCTTGTAGCTTTTCACCTCGTCTTGCAGCTCTGCTGCTCAGTCAGGAAGAAGATCTACCTGCTCACATCATACAGCCAGGAAAATGCAAGAGATTGTTGCATTCCTGGCAGCCTGTCACCTGCACTGCCTCATCTTGTTTGGGTTCCCACATCCATGTGCAGTGGTGACTGTAGCTGGGTCTTCCTCCACTGCCGTGTTGACACCATTTGTTCCTTTGCTTTTTTTTTGTTTTGCCCCCTAGCCGTTAGAGAAGGCTGCGCGGTCTGGGTGTGACTTCCGGTTTTGTCGCCTTTTAAGGCTCCTGGTTTTGCCTCTACCATGTTGCTTTCCAGCTTTTCCCATGAGAGATTATGACCCTCAGTGGCTCCCCACTGGCTCCCCTGACATTTCCCATTCAGGGAATACCCAGATCACCCAGAAACCACAATAAATAGCATTCGGAGCTGGGCACAGTCTGGGCGCGACTTCTGGTTTCGCCACCTTTTAAGGCTCCCGGTTTTGCCCGCATTGCGTGGCTTTCCAGCTTTTTTTCTTTGTGAAATGCGTGATTGTAAACTTTAGCAGAAAATAACTCCAAGGCAAATTTCAGAGCTAGCAGATAATGTGTGACAGCTCATCACAGCTTTCGCAAAGTCGTGCTAAGTAGCAGATGATTATCAATAGCATTACAAGAATTCCTTTGAATGTACAGGTGCCTGCATTTTTAATTTGTCAAATGCTTTATACAGGATGCTAAAACCTGATTTAAACATAAAAGCTGATGCATTCTTTTGAACAGGGATTAGAAAGCAAATAATTAATCATATGTACCTAAGGATTTATGTAAGCAGCTACTTAAATAAGAATCACAAACCTACAAATACAGCCTCTCCACCTATTTTGCATTCTCTTGAATTAAAAATATGGATTTGTTTGCTAGGTAGCTCTTGACATCAAAAGAAAAAAATGCTAAAATATTCTCCTGGTACATTATAGAAAAAAAAGTATTCCTAACAAACATACTATATTGTTTTTAACTAGGTGGTAAATGCTTTACAAATGCCAGAGCTTACAAGCTCTAGTCATGATTAGGTACATTAGACTTGACATAACAGGAGGCTGTGCAGGCCTTCTACATCAGTGAAGTTTGATTCCCCTTCAGTAGCAAGGTGGAAATCTGCATGAGGATCACGAAGAAAAGACTGGTTGGCCTGAACAGGCTTCTAAGTGTTATGGGAAGTGTATAAAACTGACTGGTTGTGACTTCAAGCCAGGTGAAACCAAGTTGATTTCACAGCTATGTTTTCAAATCCGCACATCAAACCAAAATCAAAAGGTCTGGATCTGAGGGAAGTGAAAAAGAAAAACAATTTTTTGCATGATCAACTACAGCAGGATATCACCAAGAGTCACATATCTTTAGTGTTAGTGCCGGCCTCTACCATGTACTGTAAGAAAAGTCTATAGTCTTTGTTCAGCTCAGTAAGTTTGCAGGAGTTTGTGATGTGAAGTGAATTCCATGGGATAACAGTTTTAATGAATAATAATAAGTACTCCTGGAAAGACTTCTGTGATTTGAGGGATAAATGCTTGAAGTATTAGTGGATTGACTTCTGACCAAGGTACCATAAGTCCAATGTAAGCTTAAGCTCATGGCAATAAAGCTCCCTGCAGTAATATTTAGGCATGATGGTCCCAACCCCTGGAAAGAAAAACTGAGTGGCTCATGTTTGTTCAAAATTTAGTTCTCATTGCATTTGTGTCCCTATTAACTCTCTTGTCATACACAGGCTTCATAAAACTGTTCTTTGCACTTCTCTGCCAGACATAGACACTCAGACATAGAATTAAACTTTGATATAAAGATGGAGGAGGGTGGGATGCATTTCCAGCTGAGGATTCCTATAGAGACATGCTTTGCTCGTGCTCTTACTCTATTCTATTGGCAACACAAAATGACTATGTTCCTTTTCTGAGCAGCATTTTAATCTTGTTGCTGCCTTGCCACTGTGTGCAGGTATTGCAGCCTTGCTTTTATTGTGCTGGGCTTGTTTTCACAGGTTCCTTTTTCAACATCTCTACTGATGAAATTGAACACTTGGGGTTTTAAATTCAACAGCTAAGAGAGGAGAGGGTGTCTCTGATCCCATCCTCCACAGATTTCCCACAGTGTAGGGGTACATTGAAAGACTTTAAATGTATCTCTCCTTTGAACACATCTGTCTGCTGACAGTAATACGTTTGTAGTGTCTACAACCCACTTTATCTCGCTCGAAGAACTGACAGTGTCCCTAGAATACTTTTAAAAGGAGAAGTTCTTGAATAAATTCTTCCATTGCATTTTTTTAAAATGTGTCTTAACTAGTATTTTCCTTGAACAGCTTACATCAACAAAAGTGACCTTATGAACTTTTAACCCTGTACCTTGATAAAACAACCCCTTTCAAGTATGCAGGACTGTATAGGAGAGATTATACAGTAATTAAAAATCAAGATGATTGATTGAAGTATTTCAGGTCAGTTTTTTAATGTAGTCTCTGCTTACAATGTCAATGGGGTTAAAGTACTGCAGGATCCATGGTCTGTGGACCCTCATAGATTTGTTTAAGTGATTTGCAATCTTCTGTTTCTTCTCCAAAGCTGTCAATTCTCATGCCTTTTCATCAGATTCTAAGCAAGTCAAAGGTTCATCCTACCACCAGGGATCAAGGATTCTGTGGAAGATTTGCATTGAAACCTTTACAGTAGTTCCTTGTGACTCACTGCAGTCGGTTGAGCCATTTTTCAAACTTCACAGTTACAAACCCACTTTTTAAGCTTTTCATTTGGAAGCACTTCTACATGAGGAAGTGAAAGAAGCATTTTCCCCAGCAGTCTGGTATTGAGAGGAGCAGAATGCTACAACTGCTGTAAGAGGGTTTGCTAAGCAGCTGTTTGCTAGCAGTCATGACAATCTTGCATCTCAAGAGTTGTCATATAAAGTAGTAACTACCACTACTGCTCTGAACTTCACTGAAGCAGTAGTTTGCCTTGAAGCCATTTCAGTCTTCCACACACTGAGTTACACTGACCTATACTGCTCTCCCTACCTGGAAAACATATTTGGAATTGTAGTGCTTCACTATCAGGCATGTGAAGAGCAATTAAACAGGGCATACGTTGACTCTCTCAGTATTGGAGGGTAAACCAACTGCATACTGAAAGGATGATACCAAATAAATAAGAATGAAATACTGAAACAGAAATTATTAAGTTTTTTATAGGAGTGAACAGGTGGTGATTTTAATCCAACCAAAATTAACCCATGTTCAATAATTTATGCACTCGAATTGACTAACAAATGCGGTTTAATTATGCATTCTTAGTAAGATGCTTTGCACTGGGTTTCAAATTGGAATTTGGATCCAATTATAGTTATCTTCCCACAGCAGTTCTAGTATGTAATGAGGTAAGGAATTCAGGATACAAAGAATATTCAAAGTAACTTTGCTTTGAATTCAGCTGTAGTTGTCTACATAGTGTAGCTGTCACATTTTCCAACAATGGAAATTAAAAAAAAACCTACCTATTTTAAAAAGCTGTTTATGTCAAGAACCGTTTGCACGAAAAGGGAAATAAAAATAGAGCAGTTCATTAGATCTGTTGCTTGTCTCAGGAAAACATGAATACAAGAATCAGTCTGTGTTTGAAGCAGAAAAAAGGAGAACAAATACACAGGTTGTCAGTAATCTTTAATGCCTCTCTGCTATCTCACTCTGAAGTGAGATACAGAAACCTACAGAAACTGCTAAAAGATAGGTTTACCCAACTACAGGGCTATCTCTTTCCTTCCCCTGATTAATACTTGGAATAATTTTTCCTTTTTTGATGAGTATCACACTTCTTTGTGTGCACATCTTGCTATTCTGTTCTGAAGAAAAAGTGCTTCTGCAAGATGATCAAGTATAACTTCGCTGTGTTGTTGGAGAAAACTAAAACTGATTTTCTTCCGCTCTGAAAGTTGTGGTGTAAAGAACTCTCTGCACTTCACAACTGGAAAAATGTGAGATAACCTATTTTTCTGATAATAACAATTGGAATAATACTGCAGGAGCAAGTTAGCATTAGTTCTAATCTTGCTCAGGAAAGTAAAAAATCAGTCAGTTTTGGCTTTCTGTATACGAGACATCGATGAGATTACACACATGAATAAAGGCAGGTCTTTAATTCTTACAAGACTGAATAGTAGCGCAGAGTGAGGACTCCAGTCCTTCACTGCATTTATTTGACTGGTTCACTGTAAGGAATTCTCAGCTTTCTCTAGAGCAATAACAACATTTTCAACTTTTAATCACAATTCTTTGTTCTCATGGCAATTAATAACTACTACACTTTAAACATCTTATTAGGAAAGGACAGTAATGTTTGTTCAGTCTGGATAAGGTAGTGATGTTTGTGGAATTCTTAGTGCTCAGCTGACCAGTTTTCAATGAAAACTGAAGTTTTTCTCTTAAAGCCTGCCTGGTGCCTGTGTATTGCTGCCACGTGGAACGTTACTAACTCTGCATTTGCATTGCTAGAAGTAGATATATTTGTTTTTAATTCTAGAGTTCAGAAAAAAAACTACACTGGAGAAAAGGTAAAGCTTTTGCTGAGAATGCTAGTCTCTCCTCAGTCAGGAGTGGGCAGCCTGAACACAGTTTTGGAGCAGTTTGAGTACCAATCTTGTGAGAATTGTATCTCACAGGTTTTTCAAAAGGCAAAGATGTACATGGTACAAGGTTCTTTAGCACCCATGATTCTCTTGATGTTTTTGATAACATGATATTTCAAGAGTCTTAAAATCTTTTTGAGGATAAAATTTTCTGTAAGATGAGCATATTCAAAGTCAAGCATATTCAACTTTTAGTGAGAGTACACAGAAGGCAGGAGAAAAAGTTTTTCTGCAGTGATTTTACTGCCTGTAGAAGGAGACTGAGTTAAGGCAGACAATTACGGTTGTCAGTCAGAGGTCACATATGATTACATTAAATGTCAAGCCTTAGAATGCTGCTCTTTTATCAAGACTGAAATAGGATGTTCAGTGTGAGTAATGATCAAAATGTACAATTTTAGTTAACTGCAGTCCTTTGCTCACCTTTGTTCGTATGCACTGGCTGCAGGATAGAATCCAGAGAGTAGTGGTCAATGGCACAGAAAACAACAGGATAAATTTGTATTTGAAGGACATCATCTGGGGAAAGGTCTTAACTTTCACAGAAACACAGATAGCACAGAAAAATTTCAAATGAGCACCTTGTGGTACTTTGGTAAGGCATCACCCATGTACCACTGTCCTCTTCTAAAACAAGCTTCAGGATAGAAGCCAGAGAGTAGTGGTCAATATGACAGAGTCTGGTTGGATGCCTGTATTTAGTGGAGTTCCCCTAGGGTCGGTACTGGGACCAGTACTATTCAATCTAGTCATTAATGAGACTTGGATGAGGGATTAGGGAGCACTGTCAGGACGTTTGCTGATGACATAGAGCTGGGTGGTGTCACCAACACCCCAGCAGGCTGTGCTGCCATTCAGTGAGACTTGGACAGGCTGGAGAGCTGGGCAGAGAAAAATTTAATGAAATATAACAAGGGTAAATGTAGAGTGTTGCATCTGGGCAAGAACAACCCCAGGTACCAGTCTAGGTTGGAGAGCAGTGTAGGAGAAAGAGACCTGGGGGTCCTGGTGGCCAGCAGGATGACCATGAGCCAGCACTGTGTTCTTGTGGCCAAGAGGGCCAACAACATCCTGGGGTGGGTCAGAATGGGGGTGATTAGCAGATCGAGAGACGTTCTCCTCCCCCTCTACTCTGCCCTGGTGAGACCATATCTGGAGTGTTGAGTCCAGTTCTGGGCCCCTCAGTTCAAGAAGGGGACAGAATTGCTGGAGAGAGTCCAGCGCAGAGCAATGAGGATGAATGAAGTGGAACACCTCCCTTATGAGGAACTGTTGAGGGAGCTGGGTCTCTAGCTTGGAGAAAAAGAGACTGAGGGGTCACTTCATTAATGTTGATAAATATGTGAAGGGTGGGTGTCAGGAGGATGGAGCCAGGCTCTTCTCAGTGTCGCCTAGTGATAAGACAAGGGGCAATGGGTGTATGCTGGAACACAGGAGGTTCCATATGAATGTGAGAAGGAACAAATTCTCAGTAAGAGTGACAGAGCACTGGAACAGGCTGCCATGGGGGGTTATGGAGTCTCCTTCTCTGAAGATGTTTAAAACCCGCCTGGATATGTTCCTGTGTGAGCTGGTCTAGGAGATCTTGCTGTGGCAGGAAGATTGGACTAGATGATCTTTTGAGGTCCCTTCCAATCCCTAATGTTCTCTGATTCTCTGATTCTGTGATTCTGTGACTGGCATTCCAAGCACTAACACAGGTCTTGGATATCAGGCAGGCAACTTGGTTATTAGTGAAAACCAAAACCATACTACAAGTTTAACCATTATGTTCAGAGGATCACTGAACCAGCTAGCCTATGAATGGTGCATTTGGAATAAAAACCAACCATCTTGACAAGGCAAATATACTTAAATGGACAAGTCTTAGATGAACAGTCAAGACATTACTGAAAAATACTTACATCCACTATTCTAAACAGACCTAAACCAAGGAAAAAAAACCTATTAGCTTAGAAGTACACATCCAGACTTCCATCTCAGACAAACCATCCTGTTGAATTCTCTTAGCCGTTGCCTTCCAGAATTTGTTCAACTTTACAAGCACTTCTAATCACTGTAATACAGCTTTACCATTGATTCCTGAAGGCCAGCAAGCTGTCAGCTGCTCTAGGCTGCCCTGAGCTGGAAGCTGTTTTGGCGTAAAGGCCCTATGTACGACTTAGCACCTGTTTATGAAGACACATACTTGCAAAACAAGCGTGCAGCCCCAGAGCCTCCAAACCACTGCAAATTCAGGGACCGTCTGTGGATTTTTTTCTAACAGGGATCCTAAATAAATCTGTGTCAAGGAATTCAATCTTCCCTTATTTCATTTTTTTTTAGGAGATTTATCTTTCACTTGAAGCAACAAAATCAGGTCTAGAATGAACTTTTCAAGTCTTTGTATTTAAGCTTTGAGATCAGCTACAGAATGTTATTTATAGATTAAATACTTCAAGAGCCTTTTTCCTTGGAGAAGTAGGGCCCTTGTCTTGCACTCAGATGAGACAAAGCTGAACCTCACGCTTTCCTCAGCAGAATGCATGAACCAAAACTGAGCTGCCTGTTGTACAGGATTGCAGAAGGCAGTTTTCTGCTCTTTGCAGTGTAGCTGTATGCTGGGCCAGAGTAAGACAAGCAAGGTGCTGTGATGGAGCTCCTGAAGTTTTTACTAGACATTTTATCAGGTGAGTGATCTTTCAAAGAACATTTAACACTCTTCTTCTTCCACTCAAATTCATGCTGGATGTTGATATGAATGTTGTAATTTGACTATGAAAGTGTAAAAAAGTAGTTAAGAACCTAGAAACATTGTCTAGCCATCTTGTATCTCAACATGGAATCTGCTATGGCTAAACTGAAACTTGAACCTAAAACATCCTATCTTCCACCTAAATCTGGACCTTCGACATTGTATTTGGGTCATGAAGTTTTTGGTACTTAATTACTCCACATTCTATGGTGCTCTTTTATGTGAAAGAAACATAACTCTTCAAACTGTGAAGTCTCTGCATGGTACATGCAATACAGCTGCTTGTTACATCAAGTACCTTGACAGCCACAACACAACTATTTTCCGTTCGAGTATATAACACTGATTTTCCTGCTGAGTCATCTCAAAATTCAATTTCTCATTTAGAATTCAACTTCTCATTGAGAATTCAACTAAATTACTTGCCCATGAACTAACCATGCTGAATACTAAGACAGAAATTGAATTCTATTACATTTCAGTGACTAGCAGCTGACAGGGTCTGCTTCGGTGTTTTCCCTTCTTTTTCAGTTTTGACTTACCAATCCTGCCCTTTGCCACACAATACAGTGGCAAATATCAAAATAAACTCCATAATGATTTTGTAGTATTTGAGTTGTATCCCAAATAATGCTTCTGTTTCATCTATTCAACATGGTTCAGGCATCTTCCCCTGAGTGGTCTGGTGGGCTATAAACAAAACACCATAAGTGTTCCTCGTTTTGCTCACTAATAATATCTAACATTCTCAAACAACTTTTCATGTGCAAAGCATTCCTTGATTATCAGAGTTACTTGCTGGCAAATAAACAAATGAATCCATGTAAGAGTAGATGATATTACCTTGCTGTTTCCTAAAAGAGTGTCATCTCCCATATCCTTCTTATTTAATTGTGAGTGCTTTTGGCTCATAAAAATATCCAAATAAAACTAAAAATCCCATCTAGTGTGACTTCCAAATGCCACATAGTTAATATAAGATAAATACCCACAGTCGTTCATGGCCAAGGTTTAAGGATTTTAAAGTCCTGCTTTTCTTCAGCTAAGCATGGAGGAATTCTCCCCAATACCAAGCACCCTCCAGTTTTTCTTAGCGGCAGAACTGACAAACAGTCTCTCTTCCTGCTGATCAGGGCTTTCTAAAATGGCGGCGGCCGCATGGCCCTGGCGACCGACTGCATGGCTGCGTCAGCAGGGCCGCCCTCCCACCCTACTCTCTGCACATGGCAGAGAGGGTTTTCTAGGACCCTCTCCTCTCCTCTTTCTCTCCTCCTGTCTCAGCTCTGGGAGGAAGAAAGAGGAGTTCCTTAGCTCACTGCAAGGCTGAAGGTCTGCTCCGTAGGAGGGGTAGTGGTGGTAAATCTGCACCAAAGTCTTGTTTCTCCAGCCCGTGGCATCAGGTCCAGGCCAGGGCTGTCCATTCTGCGCCGGGGTCTGTGCCGCGCTGGGGCTGTCTTTGCCACGCCAGGTTTGTCTCTGCCGCTCCCTGCTGGTTACAGGAGCGGAGCAGACCCAACCCAGTGAGTCCCCTCCGTACCAGAGCAGGGAGCTGCTGGAAGTCATCGTCCCCTCCACCACCGCGGAAAAGGGGGTGGGGGTTAGCACGAGACTACAGCCCCCATGCTGGGATGAAAGCCCTCAGCAAAAAGAGGGAGGACCAAGCTCACTGTCCCCTTTTATCTGCTCACCTAACAACACCCCTTAAGGGCAGGTACTTGGGACAGTGTCACTGCAGGGAGGGGGGTCCTCTCAAAGCAACAGAATGTTTTCTTTTCTTCATGAAAGCACGAATCTGTAAATCTGAAAATTCTGTTAATTTTCAAACTACAACAGTTTATCTCATACTAGAGGAGAAACCAAAGACTTCATAGCTGCATGTATTTTTTGGAACAGTGGAACAGTAGAACCTGTGATGCTCATTTCTTGCATGAGATTTTTCTTCCCAGGGAGAGCACTGCTCTGTAGATCAAAGAGGCTCCAGTGAGCCTGTGAGAAACTAAGACTATGGAGTACAGTTGATTAAGTCTGCATTTTTCAGTTGCTGTCTCTTTTATACTAGAGTCAATGGTATACACTCCCTATGATTACTTAAAGAACAGTAGTGCAACACACATATTGAAGTTGATTAATAATATGCTGGTATTAAGAGCTTAAATCATGTTTGTCTTTTAGTATCTGCAGCTTTCTTTAATAATATCAAATTCAAGTGCAAAGAAATTAATATATGGACTTTTCATTTAGCTGAAAATTCCAACAAAATGCTTTGCAACTGTGTTTGCTGTGTCATCAAAACTCAAACATTTTTGCAGAGTAGCTCAGTTTCAACCAGAACAAAACCCACCTGACTTCCTGGCACTTAGCCCAGTTGCCCTGTTCCAGTACCATTGATTGGAAATTGTGGACTCTAAGAGTATGTGCGAAGAATTTCATGTCCCAAGAATTAAAAAACTTCAGAATACTGAAATCTGAGACAATGGTATATATGGTACACAAGGTGCGTTTTCTTTTATGTTAATATGCGTTTGGATGCCTGTTCAACCTCTAAATAAGCGAGCACTTGAAATGTTTTATCCACTGCATTCTTAAAACTAACATGTTACTATAAGTGGCTAAACTCAGATTTTTTTAATGACATTTACCAATAGATGTCAAAACATTACTGCTGACTACAACACTTAATTCTACTTGTACTTTTTTCTGGCTTAATTTTCCTCATGACATTAAGTAACTTTTTTATTCAATATTAATAGATAATTTTAATATAATTTTATTGAGTTTTCAATTAAATAGTGGGGAGAGATCTGCAGTTTTAATAGTTTAAGTACATTCCTCCATTTCTAGCTCTAGTTTTATCATAGAATCATATAATCATTATGGATTGGAAGGGACCTCAAAAGATCATCTAGTCTAATCCCCCTGCCAGAGCAGGATCACCTAGACCAAGTCACACAAGAACACATCCAGGCGGGTATCATCTTTGCTTCTAAGTGATTCCTTCCAATATGGATAAATCCATGATACAAATCTCCAAAGTTAATCTACGGTTGAAAGCTGGGTTATAACAAGACACTAAAGGTCCCATTTAAGCTAGATTATAAAATGGATCCTGCTGCAGGACCTGCTGCAGATTCCAACACCCAACTTAAATACTGTCTGCACAGGAAGCTCCTGCGAATAGACTGAACTGGCAACCACTGCAACTTGGTCTAGGTGATCCTGCTGTGGCAGGGGGTTTGGACTAGATGATCTTTCGAGGTCCCTTCCAATTCCTAATGGTTCTACGATGCAATGATTCCTCTCCTACCTGGCTGCATTATTGTTGGCAGAGGTTCCCAGAGATCTTGGAGATCTCCAGAAAACTGAAAAAATTAAATACGTGAGCAAAAAGCTGTTAATGCTGCTCTCCAAATATTGATGTGCACTTGTCAGCTAAAACTACAGAGGACTTCACACACAAGGTAGAAAAGTAACATCCTATCAAGATGTCTTCTTGGGGTCTTTCTTTATTCAAGCATTACAGGCTTTTGAATTACTACAAATGCTGGCACTTGAGGACTGACTAAACTTGTGGGAACAATATACTTCTCTAGATGATTACCAGCCATTCATCTGGCTAATGTGAGGCCAAATCTGGCCTGACTGCGTGGCTCAAGGGAATGTAATTAACTGCAGTCAGGTTACATTTGCAGAGCAGGATGAGCCCCAGGAGGTGCAGGAGTATGAGCAAGAGCTAATGCTGCCACCGAGTGTACAAAAATAGACTTGACTTTATATCAAAAGCATGTGCAGATCAAACACCCTCTTCAAGCAACCAATATTAAAAATAGAAATATACAAATATGGATTCAAAAAATTCCTCTAAGTATCTGGCCAGTTGGAAAAGGATTACTTACATTCTTCCACCAAAACATACTCACCAGTAAGGAGTGACCTTAGGAACCATGTTTGAAAACAGCTAAGTACATTTAAGTATTATTGATTGCACAAGTAATAGCACCGAAACTGATTACACAGTGTGGTACTTACAGAAATAATTACACTCCAGAAAATCAAAATTAATTTGTACACTTCTGCTACACTTTTAAAGTTGTTGACATTTCATTGTAGAGCTCCTAATGAAATGAAAATTATTAATAATTGTTTCTACTTCAGTGTGACAAATGTCATTTAGATTAGGATGTGAGTTCGTCAGTCACTCATCAGATCACTAAGTTGACTCTTGGCTCACATCAGTATTTGAATGGGGGGTTATTTCCATTTATCAGATGCAAGTTTACACAGGCCAACCATATTATAATCAACATGCATTCTGATTCCTATCTGTGAAACATTTTGTGTGTAGCACCCTTTTCTTAGAAATCACTCTGAAAAGGTGTAAAACAAACAGGGAAAGTGAAGTTGCCTGTACAAAAGATAGATTTTTTTCCTTCTTCAAGCTACTTTAACAGCAATGTAGTATAAAATAAGCCAGTACAATTAGCATAACACTAAGGCCATTGCCAGAAGTATAATTTCCTTTTCATTCCACCACCAAGCAAATTTAGTTTTATTTTGATGCAGAGTGAATTACATTGTTCAAATACGAAAAGTGTAAAATTAATAGCAGAAGTGTGAATACAAAAAGATTTGTTGTGTGAAAATTAAATCATCTGCCTTGGTGTTTGTCTTGGACACTCCTGTAGACACTTACATAACTAGTACAAATAAAATCATTACACTTTTTAAATAGTATAATAAAATACCAAGTGGTTTTGGAATACTTTAAAAGCATTAGAATTTACACAAGCAACATCCAAAGACCCTTATCTATTTTAATTTTATAGTCAGGTTAACTGTCAGCCGGATCATTTGTCTAAGTACTCACAGCCAATCAACCAACAAGCTTCAGACGAGAGTTTTGGGAGTGCTGTCTCAAGGCTGCTCAGACAGTTCTCATCTACTGCTCTCAACTTTGACAGGAGTCTTTGCTCTGTCAAAATTCAGGTTTCCAATAGCTGACATAAAATTGCCTATAATGAAGCGTCTGATTTTTGACAATTAAGAAAACATCCTAAAAATATAGAACCTTCTTTATTTGCCTTATATTGTGCACTGCTGCCATTAATTCATGCATGGACAGAAGTGGGTAATTTCTATCCAAAGATCAATAAAATTGTTTTATCCAGGTGCGGTTTGCACAGCACTTTCTGCAATATAAAAACAATTTTGCAAAGCTAAGATTACTGGCCTAGATATGCAGCCATTATCAAGAGCCAGTTTTGTAAAATCAAAGCCTCATGCAATGATGGCTCTATTAATATTTTAAAAGTTTTCTCATTTATCCAGGACTTATTGCACTCATTCTGACTGATGATAGAATCTTGTTGTAGATGCCACACACAGTATGTGAGCCTGCTAGAGATCTGCTTTGTCTGTAGGTGGGGAATGGGTGCTCCTACTTTTTCAGTTGTTACCATAAATCCAAACAGTCTATTGACAGGTTTGAAAGAACAGCTTGCATTACTGCCACCCATTCAGGAAACATACCTTTGTTTAAAGACACCCACAAAACAAGCACCAAAAAAGGGATGAGGAGGCAGAATAAAAACAAAGAATAGTGTTTTTAACTTCATCGTAGACCTGGGTAGATATTCTATTCTTTTGTTAGCATTGTAGGCACATCATCAACATGATATGCTTTGATCTGATTCCTACTGTACTTAGCTTGCAATTACGAGACAAAGAACAGGCAATTTAAAGAACTTGTTTTCTGTGTGATACAAGCAGGTACCTAACATGGTCACAAAAACAGTATAAGTAGCCAAGCTACAGAAGCAAGTAAGCATCGAAATAGTCTGGCACAGTCAGAATGACCCACTTCTCATCCACTCTGAAAAGAACCTGTTTTGCTTTCAGTAGATAAACATAAACCTCCTCAAATAAAAATTTTGCCTGTTGTCTCTTTATAATCTCACCAGTAGCTTCACACTTCCAAAAGAAAAATTAAACAGATTAGAAAATTCATTCTTATTTTCATCTTATGCATTTTTCTTTTATCCCATTCACCTATAGATTCCTGGCTTATCCCTGTTCACTCTTACCATATGCACAATATTTAGATTGTGATGTTTATTTCTCCTACCATTCCAGTTCTCAGGTTCTTAAAATTAAGAATCTCAACTTCAATTGAAACATCCTTGTATTGCTATCACTCAGGTTCTGGAGAACAGTATGAAAAATTGACTCAAGTGTACTTTAAAAGCTGCATGTGAAAGGCAAAGAACAGGTTTATTCTGAACAAAACACAAACCAGAATATACATTCTTAACATATTCTCAGAATTACTTGCTGGAAATTTTCTTAATTGCTAGGATTTGTAAACAATCACGTGTCACTGACATGTACTATGTACAAATATCAAAAACCCAGTGCAGTGATACAGGCCAAATATTTGAGGAGCCCTGTCAGGATGAGCTGAGACTTGACATTAAGCGACCAGTAAAATCAGCCCACTGAGAGTACTGCTTGATAACGGGCTGAACAGGAGCTGGCAGGGTGCTCAGAAGTGGCCCAGAAGGCAAATCGCATCCTGGCTTGTATCAGGAGCAATGTGGCCAGCAGGACTAGGGATGTGATTCTCTCCTAGTACTGGGTACTGGTCAGGCCTCATCTTGAATATTTTTGGGGGCAGTTCTTCACTTCAAGAAAGAGACTGAAGGGCTGGAGCAGGTCCAGAGGAGCTACAAGGCTGGGGAAGGGACTGGAGGGAAAGTCTGATGAGGAGAAGCTGAGGGAGCTGGGGGTGTTTAGCCTGGAGAAGAGTAGACTCAGGGAGGACCTTCTCCCTATCCACAACTCCCTGAAGAGAGATTGTAGTCAGGCAGGGGTCGGGCTCTTGCCCCAGGCAACTAGCACCAAGATGAGAGGGCAGAGCCTGAAGCTATCAGGGGAGGGTTAGGTTGGATGTTAGGAAGCCCTTCCTCATGGAAAAGGTGATCAGACACTGGAATGGACTGCCCAGGACAGTCCCCACCCCTGGAGGTGTTGAAGCAAAGACTGGCTGTGGCCCTCAGTGCTCTGGTCTGGCTGCTGTGGTGATGTTAGGTCCTGGGCTGGGCTAGATGAACTCACAAGGCTTTTCCAGCATCAATAATTCTGGGAATGTGAGATTCTGTGAATAAGGAAAAAAACCCACCAACATTCTAAAAACTCATTATCCATGTGAGAAGTTACCCACTCCTTTTCCCCATGTAAGCTGCTAGTCAGAGGCAGTGTACAATGGCAAGAGTCAGAAATCAGTGTTGCCAAAACAAGACATGTTCAATGCTGGTCATCTATCTGCTTCAGAGAATCATGTCACCTGTTTTTTTCTCTTCATCTTAGCCTTTGCTTATGGCAATTTACATTGTAGGATAAGTATACCTAAAAAAAAAAGAGCAGATGAAGACTTGGAATACCAGGAATTTGTAATTACTGCAGGCTTCAAAGGGTTAATGAATCCTGAAGAAGGTTGTTAAATGCATGATGCCTGACAGGTTTAGCACATCAGAAAAAAGAGCCTGACTGGAAGCAACATGGCTCTGGTTTGGACGTGGAGTGCAGAGGCACCAGTGCAGCTGTAATGATGACATAAAGGAAGATAGACTTTGCATTGCCAGTGCCAGGCTGATATGGGACAGCTGAAACACACCTTAGGTCCAACATGGTTTTAAACTGGTGTGTTATTACAAGTCTTAGGAGCATGAACAAACCGGCATGTGATTTCCTCTGCTGCAGCAGAAATGAAAAGATCAATTTGAGGTTGATTACCAAGACTGTTCTATCACACGTAACACAGCCTATGTCGAGTCTTTACGACTTGGCTCAGCAGCAGTCAAAAATCTAAAACCAAGGACCTGCTGCAGCAAGTCCAGAGGAGGCCAGGAAAATGCTCAGAGGGCGGGAGACCCTCTGCTGTGGGGAAAGGCTGAGAAAATTGGGGCTGTTCAGCTCTAATAGGAGAAGGCTCCAGGAGGACCTCACAGTGACTTTCCAGTCCCTGAAAGGGGCTATTAGAAAGCTGGGGAAGACTGTTCACAAGGGCAGGGAATGATTCGATGAGGGGTCATGGTTTGAAGCTGGAAAAGAGCAGATTGAGGCTGGACAGGAGAAAAAAGTTCTTGAATCTGAGGGTGGGGGACCCCTGGAACAGGCTGCCCAGAGAGAGGGTGGAGGCCCCAATCCTGCAGCCGTTCAAAGTCAGGCTGGATGGGGCTCTGGGCAGTCTGCTGTAGTTAGAGCTGTCCCTGATTGTCACAGCAACAGTGGTCTAGATGACCTTTGGAGGTTCCTTCCAGCCCAACACCTTCTATGATTCTACTATCTACGAATTCAAATCTGTACTTCTAAAATGACCTCTGCACGAGTTTACCTTGAAACTTGTTTAAGGGCTTTACAATGGTCCCCAGCTGCACCTGTTAGCTCAAAGCCACTGCCAAGCAGATTAAGAGCAACATTTAGTTAAATAATGGGGCTCAGTTAAGAGATTTGAGATGATGACACATGTCCTAATCTGAACTACAGATCAGGATGCCTCGAGTGTTGCAACCTTGCAGCTCTCCATCACCTGAGCAGAATTCCACATGAGCAGTGAGGGCTAAAAACATCAGGATTTCAATCCTGCAAAGTAACAGCTAGAGTCATCTGCATATCATACTGAGACACCACCTTAGAGAGAAAGGTGTACCAAGCTCTGTCATCACCAAGCCTGATGACACAGATACTGGTCTAGAGGTTAACAGGTGAGAAGAGCTACCAGTGTCTACTGTCAGATCAGAAGATTCCTCCCAAAGCTTTGTAAGAAACTGGCATTCAAATCAAAGTTACTGGTGACAATCATGTTTCTACTAGCATTTCCCTGTTCATTGAGCCTGTCCCTACAGCAGATGAGCACCTTGACTCAGCACACGCAAGACTGCAGGACATACCTGACTGGCAGGAGCTACTTGTCCAAGTAACAGAGCTCAACCACAAAGGCACTAAAATACTATGTCTTTATTCTCAGGCATCCCATCAGTTCTCCAGTGAACTTTTTTCACAACACAAACAATTTAGGAAAATTTAATGAGGCAAAATAACAGAACTATAAATTGATCTCCCTTGATCCAAAAAAACCCATTTTAAGCCAAGCCTGGATGGTAACAGATACCCAGCTACATGTGAAGTTTAACATGAAGGTGGGACCTTCCAAGCTGAGAAACATGCATGCTCTTTAGAGAATATATCTGACGTGTCAGGAAAAAGCCAAGTATGGCTTGCAAGAGGAAAAGGAGCTTGGACAGATCTGATAATAAAGTGGAAATAATCAAGGTATTTCTTTTTTCCTCCTGGGTAGACAGGTGAGAGGTCTTCCCCTCCTGAAAACATCATTAGTTCATAGATGATGTTTCTCACCACAACACTGTTTTTCCAGAAATAATTAGCATGGTAGAAACATAAAAAAACCCCACTACTCAAGCCCTCCAGAAATATTTAGCATGGTAGAAACACAAAAAAAACCCCACTACTGCCCCACTCCAGGAGAAAGACGGATGTTTTGCTCTTCAAGGGCAGTTGTGCATCTCATGCTAAGAAGAAAAGCCTTGAGACAGGTAAATGCCAGCTCTGTTACTGCTTGTTTCGCTGAGCTGCAGCACAGAACAGTGTGAGCCTGTTGGACATACCAACCACTCCACCTCAGCTGCACCATCAGATGTGCTTGGGAGCTTGTAATATTAGTTATGAAACCAGTTTGTGAAAGTAAGAGGCCTTTATGAGACAGTGAACACCTGTTTGCTGAAGCAGGAACACGGTCCCCCAAACCAGCGGCGTGGAACAACCATTCCGACGACACTTGCCTCTTCCTCTTCCACCAAAAGCAAGGAGATCAGTTTATCTATTTATCCCTTTCGAATGCGTCAAGTTTTAACAGCCCTCCTCCTTCTGGAGGCATTTTGCTATATATACAAACCAAATGTTCCTACAGTTAAAATACAGAAATAATACGCTGTCACAGGCTCAGAAGGTTTCGTTTTGAAATGTAACCCTTTAAAGGCCAGTGCAAACTTACACCCATGCATCTTTAGCAAAACAGATGCCCAATGCTACTGCTGCCTCATCCTCGCCTCAACGCTTTACCTGAGGTCCAACAAGCTCAAGCACCAGCTAAGGGAAAGTAACTGCCATAGGACACAGGACAGCAGTTTGACTAAGCTCTCATTAGAGGGGAAAAAATCAACACTTACAGTAGTAAACATACTCAAGGTACACTTCTGATTCTAGGAACAACAGAACACAACGTTCTTTCGAAATATCCAAGCCAGAACTTTGCTCAAAGTAAAACAAGAGCAAGAAACCAGCAAACCTAATGGTGAGAAATGAAACGCGAACGAAGAATTAGGTGTCCGTTTGAGAAGTAACGACCTGGTGCATGTCTTAATGAATGCCTTGTTTGTTTGCACAAGGAGTATAAAAACTGGTAATTTTTAAGAAGAAGTAATTTGCCTGCTTACCTGGACACATTTTCTGGAATGTATTCTAGAACTGGATACCCATCGCTTCTTCTGGATGCCAACTCTGAGTGTGACTTCCAGGTCTCCACTAGTGTGCTGACGGGAGGGAACGAGCTCAAGTGCTGAAACGCCTGCTCTCGAGCAACCGGCCGTGACAAAGATATAGTGCCCTGGGCACCGATCCTGTAGTGAAATGACTGTCCACCTGAATTGACCCCCACGATGGCAGAAGATGGGATACTGTTTTCTTGGTAATAGCTGCCATCCTCAGGCTCCTGCTTAATTCCCACACGTAGGCCTGGATTTGGAAAACCACTACCTTCACAACGTCCATCGAACGAAGAAACTGGTGGTCCTAAAATCCCAGAAAGAGAGTAATAGTCCTTGTCATCCATAAAAGAATAGTAAGAGCCGTCAGTAAATGGGAAAGGATTGACTGCTTGATTTCCTTTAAAAGGGGCACCGGAACAAGGATGCTTGGCTGACTCTTGCTTCACTGGTACTGAGAAGGGGGAATCAGAGCTAACTTTGCTGCTGTTGCCAATGCATGCACTGCCGAACGACCCGTCTGGCTCGGGTTTTATGAACTGAACGAGGTTCATCTGACTGTTGTTGGAGATGGCGTTTTCTATTTCCTCCATCTTAGGAAACGTGGGTTCTTGAGCACCCTTGTCCTTTGTTTCTGGACTGGGAATGGTATCTTGGCTTCTGCTAGGTCCTGCCAATGTGCTGGATGCTGGGAATCCTAGAGAGTTGTTTATAGGGCTACAGATTGATGATCCCACAGTGCTAACCGCTGGACTAGAGCGAGTGGACCTATTATTGGCATTGGAAGGGCTGGCAATGGAGCTCCTAGAGTTCAGATTCGCTGGACTGGACACAGAAGATCGCATAGTAATATTGTTTGGGCTCGAGACAGGAGATTTCACGCTGCAATGACTGGGAGGACTAGAAATTGGTGATTTCATGCTACTTACAGGGCTAGAAAGCGGAGACCCAACGTTGCTAACATGAGCAGGACTGTGCAACATAGACCCCCGGTTTTCAACATTCGGTGAGCATGACAGAGGGGTTCCCTGGCCAATGGGACTGTGCATGGCGAAGTTTCCAAAGGTAGCAGTAGTTGAGGACACAGAGTTAACTCCTGGGGGACTGCACACTGAAGAAGCCACATTCTGAGGGCTGCAGCCCGAGGGGCTTTTCTCTTGACACAAGATAGGGCTTTTGACAATAGCATGCATGGCACCACCATTCACAGTGCTCCCAGAGTCCGACATCAAAGACCTCAAGGGCCTGCTTGTGCTGTGGAGTGGTGAGGAGCAGTGGCCATTCTCCTTGTAGAGCTTCACAAGCTGCTCCACATTCTGGTAGATCTTTCCCGGGCTCCCCTGGTTCTGCTGATCATAGGGGTAATCGGCATCCCGTATCGAATCCATATATAAACCCATGGATTCGGCCACGGTTGCTGACAGCTCCTTTGACTCAGTTTCGGTTTTGATGTCAGAGGGCAGAAGACCAGGCTGACTGCTGTCTTGCTGCAGGCAGGAGAGTAGCTCAGGTTTTTCTTTGCTGTTTCCTTGAGCGTTGCTGTTGGTGAAAGCACCGGCAGCGCAGCTTACATTTACAATCTCCATGTAGTTACTGTCACCAGTCTGCTCTCCAGCACCTATGGAAGAATACTCCACAGACTGAGAAACTTGACCCCACCGTCTCTCCATATCTAAGCCTTCTGGGTAGCTGTGGTATCCTTTTGTCTCCATAACTAGCAAAGATATATACAAAAAAGTAAAAATTAATCAGTGGCAGGACAGGGTGGCTTACAAAGGAAATTTCTTAAGGAAATAAGGTACATTTGCTCGCCCTGTCTATCCTCCTCTCTGCCTGCCTGCCAGCCCCATTTCGCTGCCCCATCCATCATCTCTCAACCATTTGTCCAATTTCAATCAAACTGAGGGAAAAGGGTGCAATGGATATGACAGCCCTATGGCTTCCCAGGGAAAACTGCTTAGCCATTAGAAAAGACCCAAATTATTGCTCCCCACTCTGCTCCACTCTACAAGGAACAGCTCGGCAACGTCAGCACAACCACCCACACTGGCTATGGCCCTGTGGCTGATGCCAGAAGCACAATGAGCTGCCCTTGAGCCAGGGACCTGGGAGGAAAAAAGGGAATGGGGTGGGCAAGGAAGAAGGGGAACCAAAGATGTCCTGAAAGGAGGACAAAGTTGGTGGTGCACAAATAATAAACTCCATGGAAATTGCTCCTCTGAGGACAGCTCTGCTCCTCTGAGGACCTTCCCCTGCTAGGCTAGAAGGATACCAAAGCAAAGCAGGTTGGGATGCTCAAAGGGTTTCTCTTCTCCATCCACGCAGCATAGGATGCTTTAGAAGAGTGTGGCAGATCTGAGGGGCCAGAGCTGACTTGCCCCTTCACAGCTCAACTGAGGAGATAAGGAAGGCTGGGCTGAACAGGGAGAGAAATGGGGCAGAAGTCAATTGGAATGCTTTTCTGCCACAGAGGAAGGGGATCGGATTAGGTAGGGATGATTGGCTACTCAATAGATCCATAATTCTGCAACCTGCACGAGGACCAGCAAGAGGAATACATACAGAAGAGTAAACCTTGCTCCAAAATAGACCCCCAAGAAATCCCCTCCCATCCCACATGGGGCACTCGTGAGGCAGGGAGCAAAATGCATGACCCAGACTCTGTTATTCTGAAAAGCACAGAGAAGTGACAGCAAATTTTCACTTTGTTAAGGAACTGGCTGACAGTATCACCAGAACCACAGAAAGTCACGAATTCCAATACCAAAATCGTGCAGTTCTCTCTTTCCCCCTTGTTCCAGATGTATCGTCTTTAACCCCTTTGTTCAACACTACTTAACATGCTGACTTAAGCAAAACTGCGACAGCAAAAGCAGATTAAAATTCATGGCAAATAGTTCTCTGCCCTTAACTCAGAACTGCAGCCCTACACCTACATTCCCCTCAAGCATAGCTTGGATTAGGACATTGTTCTGCGTAACCAAGCACATACCTACAGCCTAAAATTTTCAGGCAGAAGTGCCTACTTCCGCATAAAGTCACTCCCAAATAACCACCTACCCCCGTTTTCTGTGCTGAGCAAGCCCAATCCCTAGAAAAATCTGTGACTGACCAGCATTTCTGAAAACCAGGCAACTTATTTAAGGCTGAAAATTCAGAGACAAGTGAATTTTAACCCTTGGCACTACCAGCTACCAACAAATCTCAGTTCACAGGCCTAATACCACAGCGCTGCGAGGGCTTCGTAGCAATTTCTCCTATCGCAGAGCACTTCAGGCTTCATTCATAATCAATAGGAGAGCCCACTTCAGAACTTCAGCAAATAAAAGTCTGGGTCACATACAGGAAAGAAAATAAATGCGAACGCCCTGGTCTTGTGCTGCCAGAGACAGAGCGGGGAGCACTGCCTGGTAAATATATCTGAGAGGATCGAAACCCAGCACAAGTTATTTCTGTCCAGATACAAGTTTGGTTTAAAACAACAGAAATTACTAGGAATGCTGCAGCAAAGAGGTTTTTGGGGAGTGCTGGCTTGTTTCCACTACCTCCAAGCACCTCGGCGGATGCTTAAACTCAGTGGGTTGCTGATAGCACACGGGGTTGGTTTTGTTCTTCTAAGAAAGACTTACCCCGACTTGACTAGCACATTTATCCTTTTCACTAACTTCCACAAAGCATATCTAACTGTGGGCTAAAACCTCCCCGGACAACAACAGAAGCCGAGTCACATCACATATTGGGACTGAGACCATCTACATCTGATACTGTGCAGAAAGAAGCTTATCTGAGGAGCACAGCAGCCACTCCAGACCGACCTCCCAGCTCCAAGCACAGTGAGTTATGTATTTCTCCCCCAAACACATCAACAAACAGAGCTCTCTGCAGTAGGAGCCTCTGGTCAATTGGGCATGAAACCAGTTTCACAGCAACAGTCAAATAAGTAAATAAATAATGAAAAAAATCATAGTGGGACTTGGTATCCCTGCAACCAAAAGGTCACCTAGATCTGGGAAAATCAGAAGCAAATCCAGTTTCATAAAAACTAAAGCTCAGTGGACTTATTTCTCTGTGTTTGCAAGCCGAATTGTCTTCAACTTTTATTGCCCGACAGGCAGTGAAGTGCCCTAGGATGGGGGGCTGTCATCACCGGGAAGACGGGATGCCGCCGCCGGGGATGGGGGGCCGGAGCTTTCCCCACCTCTCTAGCGGGCAGATGGCTGATGCCACCCCCGGCGCCGCCGCCCGCGCGGGGAGCCGATTCCTTCGGCCGACCCCCGACCCCCGTGGGAGCACCCGTGGATTCCCCTGCCCGTCCCTCACTACGCGGAACATCCCCTCAGCTGCGGGGCACAGGGCACCTCTCCGCACCCCTCCCGCACCCCCTGCTTTCCCACAGGTACAATCGCGCTGTCATGCGTCGGGGAAGCCGGCGGCAGCTCGCTAGCTCGGTCCATTCTCCTTCGGGGTCGGCCCGAGACGCAGGGGTTGGCTAAACGGATCCTAAAAAAATCCCTGACATGCTTTCAGCCGAACCCGCCTCGCTGCTCCCTCCCGCTGCCCCAGCTCCGCAGGCGACGCAGAAAAGCGCTTTTTCCCCCGCAAAAAACCCGCCGCTCCCCACCCCCGCTCCGAGCGGGGTTATCCCAGCGACACCCCCGGCTCCGAGGGCACGGGGGGAGGCCCTGCACTGCGTGTCCACCCCCACTTCGCCACACTCTGTCCGCCTAACCTCCCGCTGTGTGTCGGGGACAGGAGAGGCGCGTCCCACCCCCACAACCCCGACGCCCCGCGGTACCTGTTGCAGCGGGCGCGTTCCCGAGCCCTCTGGGGGAAGGCGCGGGGTAGAAGCGGAGCGGGCTGGGCTGGGGTGGAGTGGGGGGCCCTCCCGCCCCTCCCCTCCCTTCCGCCGCCTGTCCGGCCGCTCGAGGCGCTGCGCCGCGCCGCGCCGGCCGGTGTCACGGAGCGGCCCCGGGGAGGGGACACACGGAGGTGCCAAGTCCTTTAACAACATGTCACATGCCCCGCTAAGTTCAAGTTTACGTCCCGCCCGCCGCCCGCGTTGATTGGCTGGCAGGACGCGGAGCGCCGCGCGCTTAGTGCGGCTGTGGCGCTCGGTGCTGATAAGCTGATATT
>JAOXOE010008851.1:0-24606 GCA_028565055.1 Phoeniculus purpureus
CCTAGAGCTTCATAGATCAGACTTGACTAATCGTTCACATCTCCCAATCTGTAAATTAGAGGTCTTTGCCTCAACCTAATTTCAGCAATGTCCTTCATATTATAAGGTCACTAGAAGTGCTCAAACTACTCCCAATGCAAGTTCATTATTTCTTCAATTTGTGCCAAAATAATTTACAATGAATTATAAACATGACAGCCCACTTACAACCCCATACCAAGACTAGCTTCTTTCTAATGCTGCTGTGGAGTATTCTATGCAAGGCATACTGCCCACAAATCATTTCCTTGAGTTGAAGTCTGCATCTCTTTCTCTTTTCCTGCTGTGGGATGGGCATTGTTTAAACTTTTACATCTCTACCCCATTACAATATAATCTTCTATGCTGGTAGGAAGCAGTACTGGATTATCTTAATGGATTAAAGACATCCTGTACTTAAGGACGCAACACAAAGTGCAAGTGGCATCAGTCAAAATTTAGGTATGCCACTGACACAATCATTCAGCAGTATGTCCTTCTCCAAGACCATTTAGATATGAGGTAAATGCAGTACTTTGTGAAAATGACTGATGCTGCCTAGAAATGTAGTCAAATTTACTGGCAGTAAAAGAAACAACCAGCAAACCCCACATTTTAAAGCACCTGAAAAGCTCCTTGTTTCTATAGCCTGATGGACGCAGTCTGTTGCGTATCATAGTATCAAACATTTACTTGGAACTTAGCTGATGGATATCACAATAGTCCTATAGGACAACAGCAGAGCCCTGTTGCGAGAGCAGAAAGGATTTTTCCAATGGCATAACTGAATAATTCAACTGCGATAAACTTTCTACCACGGTGGTTTGGCCTTGGCTGAGACCCAGGTGCCCACCAAAGCCCCTTCTTGGATGGACAGGAAAATATAATGAGAGGTTGGCAGGTAAAGACTAGAGTTTAATAAAGCAGAAAAACAACAGCCACATGCAGAAGTAAAGGCAAATAATAGAGATTATTCTCCACTTCCCAGCAGCAGAAAGTGTTTAGCTGCTGCTCTAGGAAGCAAGGTCCCAATACACATAGTGATTGCTCCAGAGGACAAAACACAACCAATGAATGCACAGCTGCATCTTTCTTTCCCCCCCGCTTTTATATGTGGGCTGACATTGAATCATGAGTTGCATGACTTCCCATTCAACAGCAACCATGTCCCTAAGTTCTAGCTATTGCCAAAGCTTTCTAGCTTGCCAGTGAAGGTATGCTAGAGCTGATCTCTACAGGAAGATTCAGAAATTTAAGAAAAACTCTCTAGAAAGCTTTATGTAAATTGTGCCTTTAGGATCTACCAATAATTTTTATGCACAGCTTCATGAGGATTTCCCAGTCTGGGGTCACAGGGAGTAACTGAAAGCAAATGCACATTACTCACGTCTTTAAGCAAATATTTGTAAGCAGGTCACAATTTCCCTGAACGCATTCATTACCACACAGAACTGCAGTAAGCACAAACTCTTGTATTTGTTTTAGCGGGCTCTGGATTAGATCCTATTTTAATTTCAACTAAATGCATTTTAAGTAGGATTTTACTTGCTTAGAAAGAAACTTCTCTACAGAGCTCATTTACAGAGCACTGAGTACTCGGTGCTGGGTTTATTTGGATATTGCATTGTTGATCGTGTCAACATGACTGAGATGACACCATTCTTTCCCACTGGAGGCAAGCTACTCTAATCCTAACTAAACTGAGCATGTGAGCGTAATGAGATATTTAAATCCCTCTAGAGAGGCTTGGTGATGAATGGGATTAGGATGTTTCACAAAATTCCTACACCAAGTCAACACTGCCTATCCCTAGAAAAAGCATGCAAGTCGTACTTACATCACGCTGTTGTGCTGACAGGGCTCAGTCTCTATATTTGATTTGTTTTAACTGTGATAGACAACTGGGGATCAGAGGCAAACATACAGAAGGCACGGCGAGACTAAGTCATTTGCAGGTGACAACACTAGAGCTCACAGATAGAAGTTTGGGGTCTTGCTCCTTAATATCCTATATGGAAAAAAAATCACGTGTGGTATACTTATTGATCTGGATCTTTCTCTGTACTATAAACCTAACTCTTCTCAAGCAGCTTTCAATTAGCTTTTCAGCTATCAGCTTGTTCTTTGTCACTCTCTTATCTGTGGAATTGCCCTCTAGATCTCAGAATTACCAGCAGGCGTTGATGTGGATTTTATGTAGTTTGTGACTGTGTCACATTTAATTTTATAGTAGGATATTTTTTAATCCTTTCCTTCTAAAGTTGTTCTCCTCACGCCAGTAATGATTTTGGATAAACATGTGACAGATACTCAATACTCTGCAAGCACTGATCAATGCAAACTGAACTGCTTAATGCTTCTTGAGTCACCATCCCCCAAATCTCAGAGCACCTACAAAGAATCCAAATTCTTCACCTTATTATGCACCAAAGGTGTGCATTTGGTTCATTTGAACTTGCCCAAAGAGCTGAAGGAAAACTGTGCAGTGGCTTTCAGCTAGTCAAAGCCCACAAATACCACCGTGGTCCCAGGATGCGATGACTGGAGTGTCAGGGCAGAGCAGCTTTTGTTAGTTGTATTCCCACCACCAGACAATCACAGCTAATATCCACTCACTCACATTTATAACCGAAGACTACACGTCATACTGGAAGTTAGTAACAGCAATAGTAAGGGACTGCATCGTTAAATGGATGTTGTTTGCTTTTTGTCCTAAGCTATGGTCCAGCCTTGTTTCACACCGATGGAGTGCTCTGCAGCTGGGTCAGCCGCAGGCAGCGCTTCTGGAGTCTACGATTCATGTGGAATAATGCTACACCACAAAATTGTGAAGTGGATTAGAATTGTGCAAGAAATAGAAACGTGTGTACATGCAACACACATGCCTTTACGTCACAGGACTAAAGCTGCGTGAATATTAACAGACTCCTCCACAGAAGGACAGTGGGGGAAACAGAGAGAGTAAATGAAGCCCTCTGCAGGTTTTGCTCTTGCTGTTGTGTGTGAGAAGAGAATACACAATAAAAGCAATAACAGATTTACTTAAGAGTGTAAAGAATATCCTACCAGGACTGCTCTTGTGATCAATGATCGCTCTACCCATAGAGAATATGCCCATCTACCCAGCAGTATGCAGCATCTACCCAGGTCTGGCTGCAGCAGCATGAAAAGCTGCTTGGGGACAGTTATCTGCAACCTGTCCATTCCCACTTCCCATTCCTGGGCAACTCCAGTCACTCACTCAGGAATGTGGGGTGGAAAAAGCTTCCCTACGCTTTGCCCGTGATGTCTACTATGAACTTGCTGCCCATGGATTTAACTAATGCTCTGTGAGCCTCCCACTCTTGTCTGTCTGCATTTTCTGCTCTGGCAACTAATTCCAGAAGTTCAATACCACTGTTAAAGAAAACAAAAACCCTACTTTCTCTTCTACATCATAAATTGATTTCCCCTCATTTCAGCACATGCAGCCCCTTTCTACTTCATGATTTTGTTCAACTCAAGTCATATCCTGACCACAGCATTTTCTTTCCCAAACTGAAGAGCTCCAGTCTTTTTACTGTATTCTCAACAGTTTGTTTCTTATGCCAAGATGACTGTTACTTGGCTCTTCTAGAGCTACTACCAGCCTTGTCACATTCTGCCTACCTTGCTCCCAGCCCCAGAAAGTGTGTTTATCAGCAAAATAGAGAACACTATGGTCTGAGACTTCTGTTGGAATAAGGGCTTTTTTGCGAAGTCTGACATTAGAATCATCACGAAATAAAGTATTTAAAAGTGAAATAAGCAAAATCACATTTTCAAGAAAAAATTGTTTTCCCCAGAGTAGCCCCGTGTACTCCAGAGTGTTGTGCATCTCTCACACATTTCAAAATGGGAAGAAAAGGCGGATCGTAGGAACCCTGGTGAAGCTGAGGGCTACAGAGAATAACTCAGTGAACTGCATGAGAAGTATCAATGTTGATAAATACATTCAAATATTTTCTCATTTGTGCTGTCTCTCTAGATTTCACACTGCCACAGTATGAGGCTAAGCCGACACCACGTTTGTAGAAACCACAGATTATAAATGATACCTAAAGTGGATCATTGTAACACAAACGACTGTGAGTCCTGGGGGACAAGGATCTATTACACTGCGATAATGCCTGAAATCCTAATAATTTCAGTTTGATTTAGTGTTTATGGAATACAACAAAAACCTAAACTCAGGAGATGTTTTTAAGATCTCATCTCGAAGGTCTTGCTGACCAAACTAATCCTTTGCTGTCACTGTAACCTGGGCTGCATGCAAAGAAGCGTGGCCAGCGGGTCTAGGCAGGTGATTCTCTGCCTCTGTTGTGCTCTCCTGAGAGAACGCCACTGCTGTGAGGACAGGCTAAACGTTGGAAATGTTCAGCCACGAGAAGAGAAGGTTTCAAGGACACCTTATAGCAGTCATCCAGTACCTGAAGGGGGCCTACAGAAAAGCTGGAGAGGGACTTTCTATGAGAGACTGTAGTGATAGGACATGGAGGATGATTCCAAGCTAAAAGAGGGCAGATTTAGGTTGGATCTTATGAAGAAATTATTCTCTTTACAATGGTTGTGAGGAACTGGCATGGGTTGTCCAGGGATGTTGTGGAAAGCTTCTCCTTGGAAGTGTTCAAGGCCAGGCTGGATGGAGCTCTGAGCAACCTGGTGTAGTGAAGATGTCTCTACCCATGTCAGGGGCGTTGGAACTAGATGGTCTTTAGGGTCCCTTCCAACCCAAACCATTCTGTGATTCTACACATCAGAAAAGGAAACTAGGCTGCTATTCTGTATGCAAACAAGACCTCTGACATAGAAAGTGTACTGAAAATACACTGGTAATGGGAATAAGCCATTTCACTTCATAACATAGAAGTATAAATTGAAAGCAAACTTGTACGAAGAGTGTGTTTCAGAGTTGATTTGATGTTATTATCTAGACACAGAGTAAGATGCAGCTAGAGCTTAGAAGGGAAGTTCACACATAAATAAAATGTCAGTAATTGCCGTCCACAATCTAACAGGCTAATAAAGTCACGAAATCAAAGCAGCAACAGCTTTAATACAAATAAACTCGTCCAAGGGTAGGCATTTAAATGGTTTATACATAGCATCACCTCTTGCACACAGAAATTATGATCAGTTTGCCATTGTCTCTTAATAAATAGGAAGGAGAGCAGGAGGTGGAACTGCAAAGAGATAAAGACATTTATCACTGAATTGTTTCACACAAAACAGGAAACACTTGCTTGCTGGAAGAAATACTTTTGTGAAACACAGACGCCACGCTGTTTATCTAATGACAAAGCAGTTGAACCAGAAAGATGGATGGGTTCTTGCTGGCATTTCCCGCTGACCACATTAACTGCGGTAGCTCAGAGAGTTTTAGACTTTCCTGGAATTACTTTCCATAAGACTCGTTTGAACTAAATGCAAATGTCTGAACATAATGAAAACTGGAATCAGCAAAGGGAGTTTTCCTTGTGGTTACTCAAAGCGGTGCAAACATAGCTATGTAGCCCAAAATGTGCAGAAATAGTTCTTGCACAAAGACGCCACGGTGGATAATAACCTTTCCGTGCATCATCAGAGGATCTGGGTGTTTTTAGACTTCACTTTGAATTATGGAGGCAATGAGGTTGAGTTTCCACATTACTCAGGGTGCAATCAATTATAATACTTCAAATTAAAGCAAGTATCCCTACAAACACTCAGCGCCACCCTGCAACATTATGTCGACATGCTAATTTCATTAGGACATTCTGAAGCCTTCACATCGTGCAAGGCAGTCCTACAAGTGAGATTGTCAGGATTTGCTAAAAACTGCCAGGAGAACAGTACAAGGCGTCTTCGCATAAACGGGATCGAGAGATACACTGGGACTGGCACGCTGCTCATGTCTTCAGCCAGTGCCCTCCCCAAACAAGACAGAAATCCAGCTACTGCTTGAATTGACGCAAACATCACTCACCACTTTGTGGTTAACTCAGTGGCTAAAGCAACAATGCAGAAAATTATCCCAAAGGACTTTCAAAGAAGGAACACGATCTCAGTTGTTAGAGAGCTGAGACTATTGTTCTCAGAATACTTTAGCCTCACTCAGACCTACCTTCCTGTCTTAGCTTTTAAATTTAATTTCTTCTCATTTGCAGCTGTAAGTCAGTTTGCACTAGTCCATGCAGCCCTTTCAAAGCGCTGGAGCTGCATACATGAGCTGCTCTGATTTACATCCTCCCCAGAATTGAACTCTAAGACTTTAAGTAGCATGCTGAGATTGGATATGTAACATCTATACCAGAGCATCTAGGATTTGATTGCAATATAATGAAGAGTCATTTAAGTAATTACTTTTGCATAAATTACTCTATGCTGCTACGTTCCAATCTATAATTGCTGCACATTACAAGCACCATGGTTAGTAATCAAGGGGAGAAAGGAATTTAAGACCTGGAAAGAGCAAGAGAAATTAGGTAGGGCAAATATATGGTTCGACTGAAGAACACGTTATTCATCTGCCATCTTGACACGTATGCATATAAGGAGATTAAAGAAAAGGACCCCAAAGCGACACACCTTCCCGCTCCAGCCCAGACAACACATACTCTCACGTGTCGCAGAATCTATAACCAAACTGACTAGATCTGATCAATACACTAAACAGCCGTATCATGATTTAAACAAAAAGATAAATCAAGTTGCCAGTGTTGCCAAGTTCTCTAATTCCATAGATCACTGTAACCTTAAAATAAATGGTTCCATTCATTAGAGAAAACCCCGTGTCCTAGATGGAGCAGCCTCCCATCTATTCCCGTTAAGAAAAGGGTCTGTAGCCACAGAAGTCCTTTTGCTGATTTTTAACAATGGAGGAAACCACCAGGCAGCACCCAGTGCAAATGCAGGGAGAGTAATATGAAGTAGATGACAGGCAACCTGAGGGAAAGCCCCTCACAGACAGCATGGGAGCTGACTTGTGATGCAGATTTGCAAACTCTTTCTACGATCCTGGCCCAAAGTGCAGGTTTTGTAGTCAAAGCCCAAGCAGTTTTGACTGGTACTCATTTTTCGTTAGGAACACTTGGCACAGCTGCTCTCTTACGAAACTAAATGTCTTGTGACAGTAAGCGCAGCGTGATGGAGGGGGTCTGGCAGAGATGCTGAATGATCCTTGGCCTCTATTTATATGTGACATTTCCAGAAAAAAACATTTTATTAGATAAGCCACTAGGGAGCAATCCTTCAATAGCTGGCTACAGCCACCTTCTTCAGGCAAAACAAACTTCTGAGAAGGCAAACCACGGATTAGGAGGCTACTTACTACAGAGCAGAGCAGAAGTGGAAGAGTAGGAAGGAAGAACTCTTAAAGGACAGTCAGATTTGGACTGAATGACTCCTGCAGAATCACCACGTTAAAAGCTGCCCCCAAGGCTTATCCTGGTAAAGCACTGGCAGTACCCTCCAGGTTCAGCTCTCCCATTTGTTGACTCTTGTTAAATAAAACGTCTGTCTGCCATCACTATCACAAATAACAATTACTTACCCTCAAACTGTATTAAAAGCAGGGTAGAATTTGATGTAAACACAAGCAAACTGAGAACAAGAGAAGACCAACATCAAACACTGACATTTCCAAGAGTGCACCTTAAGATGATTTTCTTTCACAAATTCCATCTGCAGCCTGTCTCACGTAAAAACATCCAAGTTCTAAAGTCTCTAAGTTTACACAGATGATAAAGATGACATAGATGAGAACACATCCTGTCATCAGTAACAGCTTCAGCCAACAGAAAAAAGAAAGACCATACATTAGGAAACTGGGTCAAAGTCTGACCTGCTCCCCGTTATCTGGAATGAAGAGAGATTCAAAGTCTCTACATAAGGCATGGAGAGAATAATTAGCAATTGAAAGATGTGATTAATAAACACAACGGAGAGTGAGGCATATAGGAAAGAACAGCTTCTCCCCCCTCCTTCCCTTGCAGGTTGTGCTTTCTATGTTGTCTAGCGATCTGAAGTCAAAGCTAACAAAGTCTTCTGTGTGGGAAAAGATTTATACACACATACCACACACAGAGCTGCATAAACACATATGCCCAAACACAAGCTAATCCCTTTAATGAATCCAGCCCATGAGAGTCTAACCATTTCTCTTTATAATAGAAGCAATATTCAGATGCTCAAGTACAATCTCGCTTGCAAAGTAGCACAGGTTTCATCCTTTCAGAACCCAAAAATAAGGCTTGGTTTGTTTTTCTTCTCAACCTTCCTGTCTCCTTGGGCCCAGATTTTAAATCTTCCTGATGTTAATTTCTTCAGCTTAATTATGCTGTCATGACTCTTCTTCCCCACGAGACATCGAGCGTACAAATACACAAAGAAAATGTAAGTTCCTGGCAAGAGCTCTTGGCAAAGAGGTCTCCTTCTCAGAGCCATTTTGAATATTAAGACTGTGAACAGGAACACTAAAATCTGTCCTGTAGTAAAGATTTGGTGAAGAAACCTTTGAAGGTCCATTGAAACGTTTGATCCAGGCTTTCAGGCTGGCCTTTCCCTTGAGGTGAACAGAAGTGCAAGAGAAAGATGCAGAAGAAATACGAGGAAAATACAGCAGTAGAAATCTATCTTAACAGACTAATCCCTCCAAAGCTCTAACCTTCTAAAACTATTCGGAACAGATGGGCAAAGGTGCATCAAGCCAAAGATATTACTTTAGGAGAAAACTGCATTAGATTTAGAGGTTCCTGCTGCTCAGTAGTGCTAGAAGTTTCACACAAAATGCCTTGCAATGTATTTACGTGCCTGAACATTGCTAGCTAATACGTGGTAGGACCAGCTACTAGAAGGTTTTATTTGGAATTAGATAGTAGATATTTGTTTGATCTGTGCATCCCAGCTGATACTATAATGTGTATGATGCAAAGGAACTTTCTCCTAGAAGGTAAGCAAGTAAATGGGTAAAATGAGATGGTGACAAAAGCAAACTGTAACTAGCCTTAATGACGTTTCTCTAGTTATTATGCCATCTTGTACATTTATCTTTCAATAAATATAAACCCGAAAATGAAGAATTAGTATGGATGGTCATATAACCTTACTTCTTCCCTTTACTCTCCAAAGTTTGTGATATCCAGAGTGAATTTAGGGGGGTTTTCTGTGAGCCTCTCAGCCGCATGAATTTTTACATATATTTATATACGTACTGCATCAGGGGTCATTAGCTCTAACCAGCCTAAACCCCCTAAACCTAGAAATAAGGCTATGATGATTAGTGAAAGGCTATGATGATCAGGCTAGTCATGATCAGTGAAAATCATTACCAAAGTAAATATTTCTCCCCTACTCTCTTCCTCTACCTGCAATATGGAAAATTCCTGAGAAATACAGCACTGCATGCACAGATTGTGCTAGTTTTCAAAGTAGAGGAGGTTGTCAGCAGCTGAAAGGAGAAAACCTAAGAATCCCAGATTTTATGAAGAGAAAAATCCTTACTTTTCTTCTACTAATGAGAAATGCTGCAAGCAAGCCAACATTTAAAAAATCCTGCTTTCAAAAGTACTGAATTTGCTGTTCAGAGTAGAGACATCCAGGTAGTCGTGGAAGCTGTTACTCGTCTACAACACAGCCCTTGTATCACTGTTTTCATCCTGATCTACGTTATCTTCTGTAGGCCAACGAATCAGACATTGTGGGAACTAGATTTACTACAGGAAAAGCAGTATTTGCTTTATAAATCCTCACAGTGCTCTCTTCTTTATCCCCACCAGCTAAGCACTGCCTAAGCAAGACAGAACACTGATGTGCTACAGCTACTTTTGTATTATTAAGGCATTAAAAAACCTTGTTATTACTAAAATGTCAAGAGCAAGACAAAATTATCTTCGGCTGCCATTCCAGAGGTGTCAGGAAAAGCTGCTGGATTTTTCTCTCAAAAACAATGTCAGCGTCCAGATTATGCCAGTATGCAGTTTGGCCCCTACAGCACCTATTGTTCTCAATGGCTCACAACGAGCCACATTAATGGGTGTTAAGCGTACCTAAACTTTTGCTTTAGAAGAGCAAGGAAAACAAGCTCAGGTTTTTCACCTTCGTCTCTCTAGAGAACATCCAGGCTGCATGTCATCTCTTTTCATTCCTGGTGTGAGCAGGCTCTAATACACTCTCCGTGTTACACCTGAGACACAGCCTCAGTGTCCACGTAAAACACATTTCTGGGTTTTTCTGGTTTCTATTACGTTTGTATATAACATTTATGCACTCTATTACTAACACAATAGTGTGGCCTGGCCTATGCAAGTGCACATGGACTGTCAATGTCAGGTGAGCAGAGCAGAGCAGGGACCAGAGGCATTTCCCCATCTTGCCTGCATTACTCACTTCAATTCAGCAGGTGACTGCCAGAATAAATCACAATTTCCAATTTATGGGCGATATCTTTATTTTCCCAGCTTTTACTATTAACAGTTATGGCTGTTTTGTTTAAAATAAGCTCACGGAGTTCTCAGGGAAGAAGCCATGAATTAGATTCAAAGTGCTTGGATTCCCACTAAAATAGAGATTTGAATTTTTATCAGCGCAAAGAATGATTTATCACCTAACTCCAAGAAGGAGGATTGAGATTTTACACACTGAAACACACGGCCAGACCCCAGAGCTATCACATGGGCATTCTAAAGTGTACCACTACTGGAAGCTGTATCGTAATAGCTCATTATAAAGCACATTCTTTAGAAAGTTCAGTCTGGAAGTAACTCAATTCCTGAGGCTCTCCAGTCCCAGCTAGTTGAAGATTATTGCACAGTGGAGATTTTGTTGGGGTGTTGCCAGTTCTGGCAAAACAAATGATGTTCTTTGCCGGGAGAGAGGTAAGGATGGGACGAAGTAGCACCTGATGGGATCATTAGCTGCGTACCTGTTTGCTTGCATTCCCCAGCAGCACGTGAGGCTTGGCCACACAGGAGAGTTTGATGCAAAATGCAAGTTACTAAGTGATGGACTTGTCAAAAGATAAAAGACATCTGCAGAATACATCCTTACGGTACAGTCCCGCTCCAACTACAAAATGCAGCTATATAAAAATGACATAGCAGCAAGGAAAACTAAGAAGAAGAGTGCAAAAAGGTAGAGAGTGTGACAGACATCACGGCAAATAACAGCTTTAAAATGCTGAGGTGGGTTGGATATCCAGAATCACCCAGCTACGACCTTAATATGACCTTTCTGTCCAAAATCCATCTAAAATTGCTTGTGGCTTTAGGTCTATCTAGAGCACTAATAGGCGGGAAGCATGGCTCTCATGGTACTTATTTCCCCTCTGTGCACGGAGATGTGTAGCAGATGAGTGCCAACATCTCACCGACCATGTTTTGCACAGGGAAAAGGACTCAAGATGCAAACAAACCAAAAGATGAGAATTTAAACAGTAACAGGGGGAAAAAACCAACCTACCAGATCACAATGAAAACAGCATAGCCCAAGTGTCTATCATGATTTAAGGAGCCTAAACAATAAAATCTTTATTAACAAGTCTAATCAGCTTCCAGACTAGAAATATGTCCTAAAAAATCATTATCAGTGTTAAGGCAAGTTGCAAAAAGAGAACAACTATCAATCTGGAAAATATTTACAACTCCCAGTTGAAGACGATGTTTAATGAAGCCAGTAAAAACACTAAATTATCTTCTGACTGCAAACTCTCCTAAATATTTCAGTGAATTTATATGGAGAACAGCTTGCTCTCAACAGTCCCTAATACAAAACATCTCACTGCAGTCTTGGAAGCAGGCATTTCAGGCTTTTATGGCCATATTTTCCAACTCGTGTACACTTTATGCTACAAACACATCTGTTTGACATTAACTCCTGAACATGACTGTTTAATGTGCACAATAAAGGCAAAGGGTCCAGCTGGCCGTACGCGAACAAGTGAACTGCACACCTGCCCTCACCTTCACTACACAGCAGTTTATGCAAACTACAAAAGCGTGAGGCTTCCTGGCTTTTTTTCTGGGTTTATGTTTCTCTCTGTGTTTACACACCACTGGTTTACAAAACAAAACAAACTGTATCCAAGCTAAATGCTCTCTTGCAGGGTCTTCAGCACTTAGAGAATGATACCACAATCAAACTGGTTTTCCAAATGGGTCCTTTTGGAATAAACTGGACATCCCTTTCCTGACTTGAAACACACTTCAAAATTGTCATTCAGAAATGAGATTCAGACAAAGCCCAGGACACAGGAGAGCTATAAAGTAAAGACTCCATTAGCATATTTGCCCAACCGTCAGCTACTCTTGAGTAAAATCAGCATTCATGTCCCCTGGTTAATGGTCCTCCAGGAATTTTTGTCCTTGAATTTGTCTAACTGGTTTGGATTTTTCTTATTAAACCTACATAAAATTTAAGTATCTACATCATTTGGCAACAAAATGCACAACATAAATACCTGTGGCACACAGAATCATCATGGCTGGAAAGGACCTCCAGGGTCGTCGAGTCCAACCTATATCCTATTATCTAACTGCTAGACCAGAAAAGTCAATTCATTTAATGTAAAAAATGTTTAGAAACTTGTGTGCGAGTTAAGTATGTTCTTTGCTGTTATTTATAGGATTCTGAACATGCAACTGTGAAAACACCAGTTGGGAGAATTTGAGTTAATACTATTCTGGAGAATATCTTACTATAAACTACAGAGGGTATCATTAATAACTGGACCTGAGTTGTGAGATAGCAGTGACTTTTCTTCTCAAAACTAATATCAAAGAGGATTTTTGTTTGAAAGGATGGCTACTATACGTGAAAGAAAACCATTATATTCAACATACATGAAAGCAAACCTATGATTCAATATATAGCAATGATAGCTCACGTGTGCTGGAGGACCCGACCCTTTCATATCAGGAAAAGCCACAGATCTACAAAGCCAGTGTCTTGTGGACTGTAGCTATGCGTGTTACACTGTAATGAGGAAGCAGATGAGGAAAAAACCCCGACAAATCACAAAACAGATCGCAGTCAAAAGAGCACAGTCCTACTACCCATAATGATTTAACGTGTCAAAAGAACGTGACCTCTACGAACCACTCTAACCAGCTTCCAAACTACAAATGCTTCCTAACAATTTTTATCAGTGTTAAGGCAAGTTGTCTGTGAGTAATAAAAGGAAAACATCAACATACTGGAAACTAAGCTTTGATTTGAATTAAACCAAGATAGATCTACCAAGTTGCAGTAACCTGAAAAAGCTCGCTAGAACCAGCTCTTGTGTAATTAGTCAGAACCCAGAGTTAGATCCATACTGATGTTGTCGGCTTGCACTACTTCTTTGGATGACTTCTGACCAAATTATTCACTTTCTCAGAAGACCACAACTTATTTCAATAACCCAACTTCGTGTTGGGTTTTTTCTCACTTTCTTTTACTACGGTGAAGCTGCGAAAGCACCACTCACCCTGGGCTGTTGATCTTTACTTAAATGCTGCAAATTGGACTTTAGAGCTGTGTCAAATATTACACAAAGGTGAGCAGCATTTCATAATTTAAACCAGTCATTCACCTACATGACAGGAGAGGTACTTCTGCTTTCCACAAATCTGCATTGAGGGTTTAAAAATAAAATGCCTCACAGAATAACAGAATCATCACGGCTGGAAAGGACCTCCAGGGTCTTCGAGTCCAACCTTCATCTTATTATCTAGCTGCTAGACCAGATCCCTAAGCGTCGCGTCTACTCATCAGTAGCTGTCTTTTTATTGATCAGTATCTCTACTGCTTATTCCACTTTCATGACAGTGCTACTCAAAAATACCCCAAAGACTGAGCCATCAGTGCCTCATTTCCAAAGGGGACTTCAAGACAGATTCCCAAAATGTCCCAAACCACTATGAAATTTAAATCTGAGTTGGCTATTGACTATTGACTATTTCTCAGGCTGGTGAGAAATCTTCTGCCTTACACATGTAGAAATGTACATGTTCCCCCGCCCTACATTGTCAGTCATGGTCTGGAAAGCCCTGGGATCACAGTGTGGTCAGTTGTCAATACGACTGACCCTGGAAAGCCTTACAGATGGCCTATGTAATAATGTTAATGAGCCCTTCCTAAGAGGGGCAGCTTAACCACACAGCACCTCTTTGACAGCACCCATTCCAGCTCCTGAGGTGTCTCAGCAAATAGCCTGTATAAGCGAGCAGCGAGGCCCTGCAAGTGTGAACCTGAGAAGTGACACCGTTACAGGGGTTAACCTGAAGCTGTGCTCAAAGGGCCAGAATTGCCAGAATTCACTGGAAAGAAATCTAGTCAGGGTGCTCCAAGTTTACTCTAGGAGGTGGGTGGGAAAGACTGAAAGTGGGTGGGAGCGGTTAGAAGGTGAGATTTGGAAGGGAAATCCGCATCCAGATAGAAACATCAACAGTGCTTGGCTCAACCCCGCCTCAATGCAACCATCCCTGTGACCCTTCTGGTGTTTTAAAAAGCCTTCAAACTTTACACACACAGACACACAGTTCATTAGGGGTTGGAAGGGACCTCCAGGGGTCATCAAGTCCAACGCCGCTGCTCAAGCACAGTGACTTACATTTCACACTGATCTCATGAAGTACAACCCATAACCAGACAAGTCAAAGTCCCTCTGCGTAAGCTGTAGCTGCTGTAATACGGATCCTTTTAAGATTAGGGTGAGTGATTAAAAGCAGTTCCCTGAAAATGGTGCAACTTGCATTTAACTAAGTATGTGAAGCTGGTAAGATGACTAAAACAACCCAAACTTAATCACTATTTTGTCTATAGAACAACAATGAAATGGGCCAGATTTCACAGAATCTATGATTCTATGAATCACAGAATATTCCTCTTTGGAAGGACCTTCCAGATCACTGAGTCGAACCACACACACAACAGCAACAGGAACCCAAACCCTGATCAAAGAACGGCTTCAACACACTCAGCCAGATAACACACAAAGTAAACCCCTTATAGCTTCTGCCACTAGAGCAGGTCCTGAAGTGCCCTGTCTGCACGTTTCTTAAATACCTCGAGGGGTTGTGACTCCAGCCCCTCCCCAGGCAGCCTGCCTGGAGAACCATTTTTTCACTAAAGTTGTAATAGTTTACCCCAGTTCAAACTAAAGAGGACAACTCTGCAAACGCCTCAGAAGGATGAAGTGTTCTGATGAGGAAATGTGTGCTGCTGAGAATCATTCAAGAGACCCGGTGATGGGAACTATGAGCCATCAATTAGATGTCGCCGAGTTTATCCAGAAGAAACCCTTCGATGCAGGCAGGTCTGTCACTGCTGTATCAATCACTGTTCAATGGCTTGCTGGAGAGTTTTTGGTACTTTTCAATAATTTTCTAACCCGGTGGGGTTACATTAACTGAGCGCTGGTTCTCTTGGAGCTCATCCAATTCCCTGACCTTTGAGGCTCAGAGAAGACCTGTTAACATCATCTGCACTGATCACTTTTTCTAATTTAAACTGTTTGTTTTTTTTCCCTTTCATTTTTCTGAAAAACGACCGCGGTGTGTGTAACAGACACTTTCAGACTCTATAAATTAACCTGGCTTGACCTTCAAAAGAGAATAACCTTTTAAAAGCGAGGAGGAGTGGTTATTAAGCTTGTTGTCTGTGCTGCTCGTCAATTTGCATGGCATTATCTGCACCGCTTTGCAAGGCTTTTTTTTTGAGGTCATCTAATCTTGTTACATCTGTCACAGGACTGCCACTGTATTAGAATGAGATGACACATTTGCTCAACACAACAAGTCCCCAGCAATGCTGATAAATGTGTTTGTTCCTGGCAGTCCGACCACGCAGATGCTTATGCCTCTATGCAACCACTCACATTATTTCCTCAGCTGCAGGAAAGATAAAAGGGCTCAGGTACCCAAGATATAGTTTGCTTTTTCATGCACTTATATCCTGCTCATGACAGCTGTAAGCAAGAATTCCTTGCTAGCTAATCTAGAAAGGTCATGAACTTCTTAGGGATTCCACAGCGTTAGTGTTGTTACTGGTGATGTACACTGACCTAGCCATGCAAATGGAATGCCAACCAAAATCACACCAACTGGAAACCAGAACAGAGTAAATGACATCCAGTTCAGGAGAAGACAAACATCGCTAGCTAGAATCTTTGTACCAGGAATTTCCCATAATATATTAAATATATTAACACATTAAAATACATTCAATTAGTAAGCAGCCTGTGCACAGCTCAGCTGTTTTTATGAAGCATAAAGGATTAAACTCATTTTCATTTTAGGAGTCCAGTCCATAGGCACGCCAGGATCACAAAGAGTTGAGGGGAAAATCTAGGGGCCAAAGTACGTTCTATAAAGTCCCACAGACAGGAAAAAAATGTTTGAGCCACATTTATGAACAAAAAAGGTAATTTCTTTTTTAAAAAGAAAACACTATTCATAAGTTGGCAGAAAATTTCAAGCAAGCCATTTACTCTTCAGAACGTGAGAAAAAATGAGCACACGTGTGTCTCAGCACTGCATAAATCTAGAAGCTAATAGTAACCACTCTGCTTCAAGAGCAACACACATCCATAAATTGCCATCAAGTGACACCGAGAACTTCAGCTTGTTTGTTGCACTGAACTAGCAATTCCCTGATAAATTGTAATTGCTTGACTGTGCTGATTAGTGTTGAAGTTGGCAACTTTTATTTGGTCAGACTTGCAAAACCAGCACATGCTTATACAAATAGAGAATCGGGCTCAGTGTTCCCATGTCACCTGCATTTACAGGTGAACACGCTCTCAAAACTTGTAACTGCTTAGAGATACAAATACTTTCTCTATTTATCATTTCAGCTCAAATTGGTAAAATAACTAGGAAAATGGAACAATTCTAGACACTGTAGATGAAAAACTATCGTATACCTGTAGAGCTGTTGAGGACTGTACTGATCATCAAGTAAGAATTTTCATTTGGTATCAGTTAGAGTCACGACACAGAGCAGATGAGTTAAGGATACACACTGTCATTTGGGTAACCTGTTGAATTAATCTGTTACCCCCTTAACATAGCCTGCAGTTTAAATGGACATTGCCATTTGAAAGACTATTTATTTGATCAATTTAGTGAGAGAATGCAAAGAACTAAAACAGACATGCCTGAGTAGTCTGTTTTAGCAGGCTAGTAGTCAGAATGTGGATTCCTTCACGTCCTGTGATGAACTTCTGCCAATACATGGGTGAAACAACAGTTTTGAGATGAAATGCAGTTATTCTGTAGAAAGGTCTATTTCCTGGCTTGTTATGGACTTACATCTACTTCAGACTTGATACTGACTCTTCATTTTCTTTGTATGCGGTGCACCGACCTTGACCAGCTGCCCACTCACTGTTCTCTCACTCCCCTTCCTCAGTGATAGGGAGAAAAAGAACACATGTTGAGATAAGGACAGAGAGATCATTTACTACTTACAGTCACAGCCAAACCAGACGGAACACAGGGGAAAGTGTTGCCAATTAAAATGGATTGGCATGGTGAGGAAAAGACAAAAACTAAGCCACCCTTCCTCACTCTCACCTGTTTCCCAGGCTCAGCTTCGCTTCATCTCCAGCTCCTCATCTCAATCTTAGTGATTTACAGCAGACAGTGGACATGCTTAGGTAACCAGTGACAGGGTATTTTGCAGGTAAACTCAGATGTATTGCTGCTGGCTGGACAGTTTCCATGTTCACAAGATATTTTTAAATACAAGTTGCAAGCTGAAGATCATGGAATGGTTTGGGTTGGAAGGAAACTCAGAGATCATCTCATTCCAACACCTTGCTGCGGGCAGGGATGCCCCTCACCAGACCAGGTTACTCAGAGCCACATCCAACCTGACCTTAAACAATTCCAGGAATGGAGCAGCCATGATCATAGAATCATTAGGGATTGGAAGGGGCCTCGAAAGATCATCTAAGTCCAATCCCCCTGCCATGGGCAGGGACACCCCTGGACAACTTGGTCTAGTGCTTTACTACCCACACAGTGAGGAACTTCTTCTTAAGATCCAATCTAAATCTGCCCTCTTTTAGCTTGAAACAATCCCCCTTGTCCTGTCACTAGAGCTTGTTGTAAAATATCCCTCTCCAAGTTTCCTGTACGCCTTCTTTAGGTACTGCAAGTCTGCTATAAGGTCCTTCTAGAGCCTTCTTAGAAGACAGCAATGAGTTACGAAAGTCTATTGATTACTTGTACTCATTAGCCTTTTCAAATCAAGACCTGCTGTCAAGTAAGAAATCAAGTAGATTTAGAGAAAAACAGAATGAATATTTATAGAATTTATACTTATTTGATGTAAATCTTGTGATTTCAGTGGCTTTGACCATATTTTACAGAGGACACATGTAACACTTTTAAAACCCAACTTTTTTTTTCACCCTGTGTAATTGGTTTTGAAAGGATAAAACCCACAACTAATGACTGATCGCTGTGGATCAGAATTCTCAATGTCTAACAGATATTATATTCAAAAAGTAAATGTTTAGTGTGCAATAACACTTTGCCAAGAACCCTGCAAACATACTGGGTTTTTAAAAAGCAGGTTCCTGATGTAAGTGCCCTGCAGCGTGAGGCGTGGATTGCCAGAAGGAAAGGATGAGAACATGACCATCCATATTCACACTACTGCTGGAGAGCTGATCTGCTGAAAAATGGCATTGGAGGTTGATTCTTGGCTCCAAGATCACCACATACCACACTAATTCACATTGCAAGCTGACACTATCGTGGAACAAGATTCTGGCTATTTTTATAGAGGTTAAACAACCAGTAAGACTGGAATCAATCACTTTTTCACTGGTAGAGGCCACTATGTATACTTCTACTTGTACAGGATGAGGAGGTTGGTTTTCAAAAGAGAACTGAAAACACAGATCATCAACACATGTTGTTAAGATACGACACTCCTCTCATCGTTGCCCACACCAAGAGCTTCTGCTTGTAAAACAAGAAGTGAAAATTCTGTCCTTCAATCTCTCTTGGTTTATGATTACAAACATCTAGAATTTTTGAATATATTTTTTCAAGTGAGAAAACTAACATTCATTGGCCTAAATAAAATGGTAAAGGGAGATCTATAGCACCTACCCTTTGCCAAGAAAAGTATTTTAAACATATACAAGATATATTTATGTATATATAAATAAAATACGGTGGGCTATGCAGCAAATTGGACATATTACTGCCATTTCTGTCTTGGAAATAAGCTAATATATTCAGGACTAAGTCATAAATTCCAAATCTTTACAAATCTAATGTGATTACTATATTAATGTGGCTATTATACTAATATTCACTCAGATTATGTCTTAACAGAGATACCTCTTCCCTAGACAGTCCATTGCAATGTCGAATCACCCTTCCTGTGAGGAAGGGCTTCCTAACATAACCCTCCCCTGGCACTGCTTCAAGCCCTGCCCTCTTGTCCTGTCCTTAGTTGCCTGGGAGAAGAGCCCAACCCTCACCTGACTACAACCTCCCCTCAGGTAGTTGTAGAGAGAGTGACAAGGTCCCCCCTGAGTCTCCTCTTCTCCAGGCTGAGCAAACCCTGCTCACTCCGGCTCTCCTCATCAGACTTTCCTTCCAGTCCCTTCTACCAGTCTCTCTTGTCCTAATTAAGGCTAAAAGTGACAGAAGAATGGAACAGAGAAATTAGCAAATAGTCTGACGCGTGCTCAGAAGAGAACAACTAGAATTTGCTGTTAGTCAGCTTTTGTCCAGTCTCGTTACAACAAGGCTGGTGCACCTTCTCAAAAGAAAGGAAGCCATGAAACCTTAATAAACAGAAAAGATATTTTACAGGAAAACCCCAACCAAGAAAAAATATAAGTATTTACCATCCATTTAATAAACTCATTCTGAAACAGCTACTGGAGTAAAATTAGGGGGTTTTACAGTCGCATCAAAGCAATCACACAATTTTGCTTGGATGCAAAAACAAAGATGTGTTACTGTCATAACTCCAGAAAGACTATTCTTTGTCTGATGGGGAAATCTTTCATCCTTTAGTGTCAGTAACTTACTATTCAAATTAATTAACCCCACAGGCAAGAAATTCACCTCAAAACAGCCAAAATACAGGCGGTAGAGGAGGAAGGCAGCGCACACGTTTGATTCAAAACTTTTACAACACACCAAGATAGTTTTTTGCTGTTTTGCTCAGAAACACAGAGCAATTGCCTTTGAGTTTGACTTTGAAGTAATTTAGGACGCTGATTAAAGAAACAGAAAAAAATACACTCAGTGTTAACCCACAAGTCTGAGAAATGCAAGTCAACCAGTCAACATCACTAATGCTTTAAACGGGCTGTGAAGTAACATGAGCAAAAATCCCCTAAATCTTCTGTCTGTCAGACTACTACAGGACTGATTCCCGAAGCAGGCAGATAAGCCATCAGCAGAGTAGGGACAGAGTTGTGGTTTTTTGAAGTTTGCTTATGTTACAGGTTACAGCACACACCACCTCAATTCCCAGGTCTCCAAGGGAACAGGAACAAACATGTTCCACTTTCAATTGTGCAAGTATCACCATCATTGAACGTGTTAACTGTAGGAGAAGTTTAAGGAGGTAAACTTTAAGAGATGAGCCGAAAACCATTTTGAGAGAGATCTCAGTTTTCTACTGTTCTACACTGGGGTGACAGAAGTTGACAAAGTGTGTGCTTTTGTGGTTTTCCCAACATTGTAACTTCCTTAAGAGGTGAGGAAGCACAAGAGAAATCACAGACTCCGATATCGATCAGCTTGGTGAAGATGCCAAAATGAAACAGAAACCGTGAAAGATTTATGAACAATTTTCAAGAGCTATTTCTTTACAACACAGATGCTCTGTGTGATTCATCCTACATGGGCAGCAGTAGACAAAGCTACTCAGTCATTACAAAATATAGCACAGTTCATACATACATCTGTAGGAGGATCATATAAAATAAGTGATTAATTGAATGAAATAGTCTGGGCTTTTCCAAATGGCTTCACAATGACCAAACTACAAACTGTTAGAAAGAAGTGAGTACCTGCACATTCGCAGAATCACACAGAATCACAGAACATTAGGAATTGGAAGGGACCTCGAAAGATCATCTGGTCCAATCCCCCTGCCACAGCAGGATCACCTAGACCAAGTTACATAGAACACATCCAGGCGGGTTTTAAACGTCTCCAGAGAAGGAGACTCCACAACCCCCATGGGCAGCCCCTTCCACGGCTCTGTCACCCTCACTGTGAAGAATTTCCTTCTCACATTCATATAGAATCTCCTATGTTCCAGCTTACACCCACTGCCCCTCATCCTATTACCAGAAGACATTGAGCAGAGCCTGGCTCCATTCTCCTGACACCCACCCTTCACATATTTATAGACATTAATGAGATCACCCCTCAGTCTCCTCCAAGCTAAAGAGACCCAGCTCCCTCAGCCTTTCCTCATAAGGGAGGTGTTCCACTTCCTTCATCATCCTCGTTGCTCTATGCTGGACTCCCTCCAGCAGTTCCATGTCTTTCTTGAACTGAAGGGCCCAGAACTGGACACAGTACTCCAGATGTGGTCTCACTAATGCAGAGTAGAGGGGGAGAAGAACCTCTCTTGATCTGCTAACCACCCCCGTTCTGATCCACCCCAGGATGCTGTTGTCCCTCTTGGCCACAAGAGCACGTTGCTGGCTCATGGTCATCCTGCTGTCCACCAGGACCCCCAGGTCCCTTTCTCCTATGCTGTTCTCCAACAGGTCAGTCCCCAACCTGGTACCTGGGGTTGTTCTTGCCCAAGTGCAAGACTCTACACTTACCCTTGTTATATTCCATTAAATTTCTCTCTGCCCAAAGCTGCAGAGTTGCAGCAGCACTGGCACTTTCCCAGATGCTGTCTGTGTCTGCTCCTGGCTCTCTCCTGCAGAGGTCTACTTTGAGCTCAACCTTGCCTGGGCTCTCTCTCCTGGGGTCAGCAGGGCCAGGCTTCTGTGGTGCCCAGTAGGAAACACTGGAGTGGGGATAATCCTTGGGATGCCATCCCCAAAAGATGCTGATTCCCCCCACCCCAGTACAGCACTAGCACTGCTGGAGTAGTCTGTTGCTTCTCCAGCCTCTGGAGAGACTGAGAGGTTCTTCTTCCAAGTAGTTTCTTCTTGGCCTCCCAGGGGTTCCGAGGTTAGTGAGGGATTCTCACACAGCCTCTCCTTGTCCTGCTGCTGGAGGGAGCTGAGCTGGTGCAGGGTGTGGGGGGCTCTCCTGGCTCCGCAGTGATGGCTGTGGGCCCTGGCAGCACCTGGCACGGAGCTGCAGGGTTGGGTGTCTGCCTGCAGCGACTCTCCACCGGGCTGGGCACCTCTCTGCCAGCACCCACTCGGGGCACGGAAGCCACGACTTGCTCTTGAGCCCAAGAGGTTATTGTGAAGGACCAGCTGCTGCTGCGCTGCGTTTCCGCCATGCCCTCCCCTCGTCCTTGCAGGGCTGGCAGGGCCGCGGCTGGGCTGGAGCTGCATTGCAGGCGGCAGCTGAGCGGAGGGGAAGGACGCGGAGCTTTGGAGTGGGTGCAATCGAAGAAGGAGTCGGATGGAAAAGCTGCTGGGGTGTGTGGCCTGGCAGAGGTAGCCGGGCACAGGGTGCTTTGCGGGAGCAGCTGGCACTGAGGTGATACTGCACTTTGTTCGCCTGCTTCACAGCAGTGCCCAACAGCCGAGGAGACGCGTTAGACCGTGATGATGGGAGAGAAGGAGCTGCAGGAGAGGTGAATGAGGGACGAAGTTGGTGGGCATGGGGGATGGCAGGGCTGCTGGCACTTGGGCCCTGGGAGTAGTGAATGTGCCAGTTTGGTGGTTTGCCAAGTCCCCAGCTGCTTTTCTCGGTGACTGGGCTGGAAGTGGCTCACTCGCATCTGTGCTGCTCTTGGGAAGGTGGGGGGGCTGCTCCCACTGCTGCACCCTTGGAGCTGGGTGCCTGCAGAAGTCCCTGGCTCCAGCATCACTGTGACCCCTCTGGCATTGTCATGACCCCCTCACTGAGGCAGGAGCCGCTGCCAGAGGGGCAGGAGTGCTGGGTTTGGGCAGTGTGAGACAGGAACATGAAGCTGGGATGGACAGATGGGCCAGTATAGTGCACGGTCTGTGAAGGGCTGTTGCCTGCAGGATGGTGATCCTGGATGCTCCAGTAACTGGTTTTACTGGTTACCAGAGCACAGAGGGCTCAGGGGAGCTGTGGTGTTTGTAGGAATCAAACCCCTGTCCTCCAGGAACCTGCTGCAGTGGAGGGGATGGGCAGATGCCCTCTGTGTCCTGTCCACCCCAGGCTACTGAAGGGAGAGTCAGGGGACAGTTTTCGTGCCCTGCTTGTGGGAATTGCCCAGTGAGGTTCAGAGTTGCTGTGTGGAGCTTCACAGAATTGTTCCTGCTGTTGGGAAATCCATGCAGTGTGATTCTTGTGTGTGTGTGTGGCTGCAAGAATGTTGGCTAGTGGTTGTGCCTCTGATAGCTTGGAGGTGAATGAGGTCTTTCCTTGGTGGGGACCTCATGGACTTTGGCCAGAGCATCTGTGCCTCATTGCAGGTACCCAAAGACAGGCTCTTGGGAGCCGCTGCTTCTCCCTGGTGAACTCCTATGAAGGGCGAGCGATGTTGGGCTAATACCAAAGGCTTTGCCTCTATGGATGAAGCATTTAGCCTCATCTGGAGGGCTGTCGTGGATGCTGGTGGGTTTGAGGTGCTTTAAAGATCTCCATGAGATCCCAGTGATGCACTGCAAAGCTGGTGGGTGATACCAGTGAACAGGTTGCTCAACGTGGTGATGGTTTGTGTTCCAGTGGTCACGGCTGACATAGCAACACAACCTTTGTGCTCTGTCCGGCTCTGCAATCCTCTGGGGCTGGACAAGTGGCACATCAGGTGCTGATGGTTTAATATTGGGCCAAAAAGATGCTGCCATTGTCATGCGCCCATCCCATGTCGTGCCTTTGGGACTGCAGGAGGGTGTCTCTGGGTGCATGGGAGGAAGACGGGAAGGTTTCGCGGCATCACCAGCCAGCATCAGGGATTGATGCCTGCAGAGCTGAACAAATTTTTGTTGCCATTGAAAACAAGAGAAAACTTCCAGCTCTGGTGCTGGGAGGAGGGGAGGGACATGGGATGTGCTGAGGGGGAGTACTGGGGAGAGCCATGGCAAAGGCTTCTTGTCTGTATAGAAACTGCTGTGATCTCAGGGGGTGATGAATGTCAAAGGCTGGTGGAGCTGCTCCACAGATGGAGAGATGCTATTGGGAAGAAAAGAGAGGGAAGAGAGGTAGAAAATGCAGTGTCCCAGACCAGAGCAGCTGGAGCTGTTGTCGCAGGTGGAATGTGCTGGACCAATGATGCTGCTGGAGCATCCCAGCCCTAGGCAGGGCCACCAGAATGGTGGTTACTGGGGTTGTGCAGAATTACACACAGAATCACAGAACTTTAGGGATTAAAGGGACCTCGAAAGACCATCCATTCCAATCCTCCTGCCACAGTAGCATTCCCTAGATCCAGATGCACAGGAACATGGCCAGGTGGGTTTTAAATGTCTCCAGAGAAGGAGACTCCACAACCCCCCTGGGCAGCCCCTTC
>JAOXOE010008951.1:0-24595 GCA_028565055.1 Phoeniculus purpureus
GGCTCTACCTTGCCCTTACGCTGCAGCTCTTCCTTCTCTATTATTGCTACTTCAGATCACACACAGGGGTCTGTGCTGTGGAGCCCCTGGAACACAAAGCAGCCCTGCATCAGCCGTGAGCAGTTGAGAGGCCGTGCCAGCCCAGTGGCAGCGAGCTCTCTGGTGAAAGCTTTGCTGGGCTGGAGCCTTCGGCCATCAGGCTGTGGAGTGTCTCTGATGTTCCCGGTCGCAGCCAGGGCTCTGTTGCAATGGTATCGATGGAACTGGGGCACCGGCCACCACTGGATGGAGTGCGCTTCCAGAGGTCTTCCGCTTCCCCCAGTGAAATGTCATCACCTGGGAGAAGAGCACAGCAATGTACATATGGTAAAGGGGACAGAAGTGTCCCATCGTAACACAGCATTCAGTTACAGCAAACGGGCCTGACTGTGCAATAAACACTAAACAGTGCTTTTAAATGACAGTTGTTTCTGCCTAATACATGGGTTTGATGTCAGCTAGAGTCAACAGCTGAAGACTCCAAGTCTGATGTCATAGCAGAGCGCACACAAATGAGCAATGGTGCCCACGTGTGAGTAGCTGAGTATTAGCTGAGTATTAGACAGGAGTTAGCAGCTTTTCCTTATCTCTTCCTCTCAACCAGCTGACATTTGCTGGGGAATCTTTTGCAGCAGCTACAGAGCTAGAAATAATTCCTAGGTTTGACCCAGTTGCTCACTGCTCAGCTACAGGCAATTCATTAATAATTGCTCCTTTAATTCTCTTAATTGGCCTTGAGTGCATCACCTCTATTGGACAGCATACCTTGAAGAGCTGAGTTCTGCTGGAGCTCAGCCAGATTGCACAGTCGTTCTTCGTTCTTGCCTTTCAGCTGATTAACATCAAGGCTGGAGCTAGAGTGTGAAGAGCAGCCATCAGGTGGCAGCTGCGGCGTCTGGCCTCCTGGAGCATCATCCTGTGGAAAACACAAACACAGCAATCCTCAGTCAAACAGGATCCCTTGTGAAAAGGCAGGCACCAGTGCTCTTGGGTGTGCTGTAGCCACCACAGCCTGGCCTGCCCTCACCTCTGGGCTCTGCCTTTGGATTTAAGCCCAGCTCGCTGCACACATACCACACACTCCAATGCTTTCAGCTTCATTTGTCTCCTCTCCCTGGCAGAAGACGGAAGCTGTGGTGACACATTAACATCTCCCAAGGCAGGAAACGTTTCTCCATTAGCATCTGGAGAAAACAGGTGGAATCACATTCAAAGAAACCAAAACTATAGGACAATGTTCAAACCTGTCTCTGCTTTGCAATGTGCCAGTATCTTGTGTTGGACTTTAATCACAGGAAGCCAAGGCATGGAGTCCTTGGGCTACCCTGCATGAAGCCAGTGTGATCCAGATGCAGAAGTACACGACATGTTGGCTTGTGGTTAGGGGAGGTGCAGACTCACTGATAAAAGCACTGTCTGATTCCAGCAGGGAATTCCTCAAGTCATTTGATTTGTTCCCCAACTGCAAAAGAGAAACAGACACACAATTTCAGATGCTGCAGTGTCTTTCTTGGGCCAAAGTATCATTCTTTTCATCAAGCCAGAACACAAACATCCTGCTCGAGACTTCAGCCACCAGAACTTGGAAAAACTGTTTCTGGCTGGGCTTTTTCTATTAATGTCCACCCCAGCAACAACCTAACACCACATGACAATAATTCTCTGCTTTTTATAGTCACTAGTAGTGGTTTAGAGAATCAAACTGTCTCTGTATACAGCTTGCATGTCAAGTTTAAAGAAGCTGTTACTCGTATTGACAAGCAAGAGAAGTAGCAAAGCCAGCTGCCTTGTGACCCGAGGGTAACTCCTCGTGACCCCCAGGGTACTGTTCACACTTGAAAAAGGCAAAGTAACAAAAAACCAAGAATTATTCTTACCGGTCCCATGGTGTGAGGGTTTCTGGCAGAAGCTGGATTGTCGTCATCAACAGAAGCCACACAAAGAAGGGGAAAAATAATGTTGACATAAACCCAGTTACTACTAAAACATAAAACATTTACCAGCCTAAAACAACACTGTAATGTTTGTGAACCAAAAGAAACTGTTAATGGCAGAGTATCCCAGTGGCTGCTAGTACTAAGCTGCAGCTAAACTTCCAACTCCACCCAGATGTCAGATAAATCTTACGAGGAAAGACTGAAAGAGCTGGGGCTCTTTAGTTTGAGGAAAAGGAAGCTGAGAGGAGACCTCATCACTCTCTACAACTACCCAAAAGGACATCATGGAGAGGGTGGTCCTGGTCTCTTCTCACAAGCAATTAGTGATAGAACAAGAGGGAATGGGTTTAAGTTACAACAGGGTAAGTTTAGACTGGACATTAGGAAAACTTGTTTCACAGAAAGGGTGGTCAGGCAGTGGAATGGGCTTCCCAGGGAGGTGGTTGAGTTGCCATCCTTGTGCATTTAAAGATTGTTTGGATGAGGTGTTGAGGGATATGGTTTAAGAATAAACTTGTAAGGTAGGGTGGATGGTTGGAATCGATGATCTCCGAGGTCTTTTCCAACCACAGTGATTCTGTGTAAAATGTCACAGCTAGGACACAAAAAACCCCAACAATGGACAGAAGTATCTCTATCAATCTTTGCTTAAAAATCCCCAAAACGACAGCTGGTGTTTAACTCTCATACAATTCAAAACAAAAATCACTGGGATGACTTCTAGTCCACTCAGTCCCTACCTTCTGTTTCCCTCCTCATTCTCAGCCTGTCAAGTTTCTTCCGCTGTTCCCTCAGCAGTGCCTGCTGTTGGATCTCCAGAGTCCAGTCATCTCTGGGAGGGTCAGGGTACATGTGCCTCACACCCACACGTGAATCAGAATCTAGAGCAAAGACATTCAATTAGCTGTGTATGGGCAGGAACTGTGAAGCACCTTATGTTCATTTCTCTCTAAATCGTGTGTAGTGAGGCAGAGAAAGCTGCTTCCCTGCTTTTCTTCAGCATTAACAAGAAGATCCACCTGCCTTTGTATTTGAGTTCATTGAATTCCCAGATGTTCTGCATGTTGACGGGGTCATATGCCTCCCTGGATGAAGGTCGCCGTACTGGAGCCTGCAGGCGAAGCCTGGCCATCTCAAATACGTCTCTGGGATTCTTCTCTCCCCTCTCACTTGAAAAGTTGGTAAAATAAGCAGAATACAATTTAAGTAACACCATTACATTACTGAGTGGGATAGAAATACAATACTGATAACAACTTGTATTCCTAAATAGATCTGTCAAAACAGGAAATCACCTTGGAAAGTACAGACACTGCATACTGTGATTTAAGAAGGGATAAACCACTTACAGCAAGGGTGGAGCTAAGACCACTGAGTCTCTTCCAACTCATTGCTGTGCTAACACATTTTGGAAGGACACCACAGTTTTTCAACAAAAAGGCTATGGTGTAAGTACATTAACGAGAAAGCACTTTTGCAGCAGTGCGTGTGTTCATCAGCAGTACTGCAATTTACAGGGCACAATATGCCCTCTGGGAAAGGTCCTGAGAAAACTCTGCCTTAGACCAAGGGGCCTGTAACTCCTGGTCTCACCAGAATAGCCATTCTTACACAACACCTCCTAGGATGCTTGGAAAACCTCAAGACATGAGAAAAACCAACATTTTATATTCCAGTTCTGTGTTGGTATCACCTACATGAGCTGACCAATATTAGCTCCAAGTACGCAGCAGCCCTGAGTTCCTGTGCAAAATCAAAATCCTAGCTTTTAAAAACAGAAGCTGAAGTTCTTACCCTGTAACTAGTAAGTCATCATCACTGGTCACATTTAGCAACTGTTCCTGCAGTCGCCTTCTCATCTCCGATAACTCCCTTATCACATTCTTCGTTTCCTCTGGAATTAAAATAATTTCAAAACAAAGTGTGTTACGGACACATTTCTACCTCCTAAACATAGGGTGACATTAAACCAGCAGCACTTCATACTCTAGAAATTGCATCTGAGCTAGTATTTCGTGGCACACAAGGACCAAGGCCTCCTGAAGAACAGAGAGGGTCCAAACTCCAAGCAAAATGGTTTAGTGCATTTCAGGAAGGGAAAGCTGTGAAATAGCAGCAAGTGACAGTGCCAGCAAACAGCCTCATTTGGTAACAGCACACACCACCCTGCTTCTGTGGGACAGAACAACACAGCAGTGGGACGGACACCTGTCTGGCTTAGCACAGACTCTCCAAAGCATTCAGGAGCTACAATGCTTGAACACCTATTTCCAGTATGGGCTTTTGCTGACTGTCAATGGTCAAGCATTCCTACAGTTCGTAAGCAACTTGATTTCCAAATAATTTGCTGTTTTACTGAGTCTGAATCCAGAACCAAGCAGGCCAGGATGAGCCATAATTAAGAACAGCTTTGTTGTAACTCCAAGCGGGCAAGCAGGAAAGGAAACACTTACCAGCTGCACGCAGCTGATTTCTTCTGGCAGGGACTGGTGGAGAGGGAGTCCTTGGTTGTGGAGGATCCTGGTGATCATCGTGAATATCAAATGTTAGTATGTCAGAGGAAGAAAACGTAGCAGTCAGAAGTACATTTATTTCCTTATTTTATGTCCAACTGATGTTAACTACCACTACTGCTGAAGGCAGTGACTTTACAGGCTGTTAATGCCAAGGGGTTTATAAATCTGATGTTCAACTGCATAACCCAAAACACTACAGTAATACCTCAAATGCTCTGGTACTGCTAAGGGTCTGAAATAAACTCACCTTCCCCCAGAGCATCCTTAACATTTAGGGAAGGCAACAGCTTTAAAGTCAGGTAGCAGCTGCGGCTTTTTTTCACTTAAAACCTTTTCTGAAACTGCACTGTGAAGTATTTTGACAAATAATCTCAAATCTATGTAGCAACAAAAATAATTAACATTAACACAGACATGAAAAAACCATCTTCAATATCTTGAGTGAAATTTCTGGAGTTAACAACAGCCTCTAGTTATTTGTGGCGTCCCAGTAGTAACTGACAAACATTAAGAACCCAGCAGGATTTCACCCACTGCACTGTCTTACATCAGTAAACGTTGCCTGCAACTCAGTACCTGTGTGTAGGATGACACGTGGCTCTCAGCAGAGGGAACCCTTTCTTCTGCTCTTACTAATCTGTTCCGAAGAGCAGGAACAACAGGAGAAGGCTGCCTCGAGAACTGCAAGGAGGAAGCAAGATTGAAACTACAATCCTACAGAGTCCAGGTGAAATGTTACTGTGGCCAGTAAAAGCTCAGCTAATATTTGTAGTTTGACAGCAACATGCTTTTGCTTATCTTAATCAAATTATTTTGGCATTGAATTTGCTTTCAACTCTTAACTGCATAAAACTATTGCCAAAATCTTTTCATGCAGTTTTCTACCAATAGAAATGTTTATACTTCTTCCTACAATGTAGTTTTTCCATTTAAAACATTGGTATGTTTTTTACCTCTAGACACCACTACAGCATCTGCCCGTTTCAGAGAAATCATAGAATCATTAGGGATTGGAAGGGACCTTGAAAGATCATCTCGTCCAATCCCCCTGCCACAGCAGGATCGCCTAGAGCAAGTCACATAGCAACATATCCAGGCAGGTTTTAAATGTCTCCAGAGTAGGAGACTCCACAACCCCCTGGGCAGCCTGTTCCAAGTGCTCTGTCACCCTCAACATGTACTGCTGATGCTAACTGCTTTTCACTGTTAATCGAGTGCTTGTAGGCTGGGGTGGCAGTAAAACAACGCTAACGTAGTACATCTTGCACCAGAGCTTTCACACTTCTCGTTGCTCTTAAGCCTTCACTGCGCTCCTGCAGTACCAACCGCTATCAAACTAGTGTTTTTCAGGAGAAAGCTCACCCAGTTCGGTACTTTGTCAAAACCCACAACTAAAAATAAAAGCTCAGGTCACGTTTACTTGCTGTGCTGGTCCTGTACCATTTTCTAGAAGAGAAACAGTTCTGTGATTCACTTAGATTTTGTCCCTTGGAATTTGATGTCATGGGACTTCTTACATCCCCCAGGTCAAAGGAGAAAAACTAAACTACAAGGAAGATCTCTGCTGAACATGAAGAGTCTTCTAAACGACCTAACTTTATTACATTTCTCTGTGGACTTGATGGCCTCATAAACTAAGAGGGGAAACAGCACTGCAAGAGAAGCCTAAGAAATCAGATAATTTCTTTAAAATTCAGTTATTTTTAAAAGTGGGGGGGAAATATTTTTATCTCAGTGACTACAGCATACCATCTTCTTCTCTTCTTCCAGCTTTTCTTTCTCAAGATGCTGTTTAAGTTGTTCATCATGCTTTTCTTCTCTCTCTTTTCTTCTTTTTTCTGCCTCCTTCTGCCTCTCTTCATCCAGTCGAATTATTGCTTCATTTTTTAATCTTTGCTGTAGCACAAACATTATTAGTGCGTTAAAAAGACTCAACATTAGTAACGTTTTGCTTTGTGTTTCTTGGAGAAGCTAAAACGATACATCAAAGGTGTTAGTATGAAAAGTGAAGTATGTTTCTTTAGGCTGACTTCAAATGTTCAAAGTAAAAGCTATGCTCTGCAGACATCTGCAGTCCTAGCTCCACTGACATCATTTAACACAACTCCTAATCACTTCAATAAACAACTGATTGTGTCCCCAGCTCTGCAGCTAAGGCTGAACTGCAGGAACCACTTCCAAAACTGCAGATTCAAACCAAACACATTGTACAAACACAGCACTCTATCACACACCACAGGGAACACTATCACCAGGCTCAGTTCCAGCCATGCACCTGCGAAGAGCAATAGCACCATGAGCTTTCTGCTCTACTAGATGGGACAACAAGACCCATTTGACTGACTCGGCTCATGCTAGAGCAGAGAATCTGGAAGAGGAACTAAATGTTCTGCCTTATCAATTTTGGAGCCCCACATCTTGAACTGGTCTTTCTTAGTCCCATGGAGACTTTTCTACCTCTGATGGCCTTGTCCTTTTCCTGCAATTACTTGTAAGATTGTGCAAATTCATTCCATTTTTCATCCCTGATAAATAAAGCTTTTCAGTGTGAGCAACATTTCAAGTTTACTCCATGGAACGATGTATTCACTAGATTAGCCAGGCATTCTTTCAAAACAAGTGGTGTTACCATCTCAGCGCATCCCAACCATTAACAAAGAGTGTTACCAGATCTTCCTGTGCAGCTACATTCAGAATGCAAACATTTTCAGGAGAGGGAGGCTCAGGCAGCTAACAGAGTTCTGGTTTTGAATTCACTGATTTGACAAAACCCTTTGTCTCCTTTTAAAAAGGAGAGCACCATCTATGTTTTACTGCAGAAACCAATCCCATTTGTGTTAACAGAATTAGCAGTACTTCAAGCAGTAGCACACCCACACACCACAGAATGAGAGGAATGTACCAGTTAACAGCTTTGTACCCCTCCTCAGGCTAACACAAACCCTCTTGCAAACAAAGACCAACTCACCAGACATCTCTTGATTTACTTAATCTAGAGGATAAATATTACAAAGGGTTAGTTTAGGATGGAAAAAAGTCAAGGTATCGAAATACTGCACCTTCTCCTCTTTCCTCTTTCTCTTCTCCTCTTCCTCCTCATATGCTTTTTGAAGTCTCGTCCTCTCTTCATTCAGTCGTCTTTCATCTCTTTCTTCTTCCATTCTAATTTTTAATCGCTCTGCCTCTTCCCTACGTCTCTTTTCCTCAATCTAGAAAATAAAGCAAACAAATACTCAACTCTCATCAAGCTAGAAATAATCCAATGAACATAATTTACCTCCATGACCTTCTATGGACCTTTGCTGTACCCCCTGTGCAATCCCAGATCATGTGGGGCAACCAAAAGAATTCTGGGACTGGTCTTACATTTCAGCTTCAAAATTCCTTTAAAATCAGGTATTATTTTACCATTACCTTTTGGCTACTAATTACCAAACCACTCGCAATAAGAACACTAATTATAAACTTTACTAATACCTGAGTATTTAACAGAATCACAGAATCACTCTGGTTGGAAAAGACCCCTGAGATCACTGAGTCCAACCATCTACCCTACCTTACAAGTTCACCCCTAAACCACATCCCTCAACACCACATCCAAATGATCTTTAAATACACCCTGGGAAGGCTATTCCACTGCCTGACCACTCTTTCTGTGAAAAAAGTTTTTCCTAATGTCAAGTCTAAACCTATCCTGTTGTACCTTGAACCCATTCCCTCTTGTTCTATCACTAATTGCTTGTGAGAAGAGACCAGCACCAACCTCTCCACTATGTCCTTTCAGTTAGCTGTCTAGAGTGATAAGGAGTCTCAGCCTCCTCTTCCTCACCCTAAAAAGCCCCAGCTCTTTCAGTCTCTCCTCATAAGATTTATTCTCTAGGCCCTTCATCAGCTTAGTTGTCAGCCTCTGCACCTGCTCCAGCACCTCCACATCTGTCTTGTATTGAGGTTCCCAAAACTGGACACAATACTCAAGATGTGGCCTTACCAGTGCCAAATACAGGGGGATGATAACCTCCCTACTCCTGCTGGCCACACTATTTCTAATAGAAGCTACACTTGCTCTACTCCAGATGTGATGCAACAAGCCTTTTCTTCACTGATTACACAGTGTAAGATAGGAAGCCAAAACAGACACAGCAATTCCCATTTTCCTTTCCAGAGCTGCAGTATTTACAGACACGGTACTGAACTTGCTGAAGCCAAAGGGCTGCCCATTCTTTGCGCTTTTTGGGCACGCTGTGCACAGAAGAAAACTTGATCTTTTTAGAAGACCCACAAGAAACTGCCACATGGCATGCGTATTCTGAAATTATCTACAATTTCTTTGATGTTGATATTTAATTAAATTGATACTGAACTCTTGTGTTGTAAGACGATGTGTGAAGTATTACTGATAGAAGACAAAAGCTGGTTTTTATATGTCCATCAATAACTAGCTGTTCAATTGCTTCTCTGATCACCATTTCATTCTGATGACCACAAATTTGTATCACACAGGCTTGCAAGGGCAAAGTTCCTCCTATACGCATAGCTTGAGAACTCACAACTGTATTTAAAGAGCTGGATTTAGGAGGGAAAGAGCCTAGATTAACAAACTCAACTATTAATGGCATCACATTTATTAGCATTTATTTTGTAAGACAAAAAGATCTTGAGTACAGAACTGGCTACAACTGGTTAAGGCTTTGGTCAGCAGTACTAGATGATTTGACTGCAACTCCTCTTCTAAAAACTTATTTAACTAGATGGTAACTGGTGTCTGCATTTACCTGGAGACGAAGGAAGTTCTTGTATGACTCCTGTCGCTTAAGGTGCTGTGGAGACAATGGTTCACTGAACACATTCCCTCGGGCAAAAGGAGAGGTCTGTAAAACTGTAACACCTAAGGGAGGAAGAGAGGGAAGCTCAATTTTGCTTTGATTTTTGGCTTTCAGACAGCAAGTGAGAGCAAAGAAGTGAGAATCTGAGACACCTGTTTCAAAAGGCAATTTATAGCAGCTTATTAGAGACTATAGCTGAAAACAATAGCTGGGATTAAAAGCTCTCACACTGCCTTTTGTACAATCAGGTTTCAACTGTTCAATGAATGCCCAAATGAGTTGTCTTTTCAAATAAAAAAAACAAACAAACACTGAGGAAAATCATATATTCTACTATCCAACCTACAGCTTAACATCTGGAATTGTTACCTGCAAGTTAGGTAGCAAATATTTTAAATCTCCTCACTTTTCTACTTGCAGTGACTCTTGACTCTGCACACAGGTTCCTTATTTTACACACTCTTTAACAACAGAACATCTGAACGGAACAAAGGTGTACATAAATAGCAATGGATGCTACACACCCAACAAAGCCCAAAGCTGGCAAATTTAAGAAGTCAGAAAAAAATTCTGCCAGTCTCAGGTGCCTCTCCATACTGCAAAGCTTTGCGTGTCAGGGCTCCTTTTAGCCCTGTGTTCCAGAAACACAACCCTATAGTCCCAGAAGCTGCAGACAGAAGGGTTAGCTGATAGCACACAAAACAGGAAGCAGAGGAGCAAGAAAGCAAATAAAGGAAAAGTAGAGTAAGTTGTGTTAACTCTTCCGCTGACACCACATGCTCACAGCCATCATGCTCCAAAGGACAGTGCCTCAGGAACATGCAAGAGCCACAGCCCCAGTGTACCAGACACAGTCATAGCTGTGAATCAGCTGCCATCCTGCAAGTTTAGTTTAATTAATCTTTTAGTGGGGTAGCATACAAAACCCCCACACAACACAGAGCCACTTTAGTGCCTGACTAATCAAATGGAAAGGTGAAGACTATCAAGTTCCCATTACTGCTCTGCTGCACCTTCTGATCCCAAAGGATATGAGCTAAGCAGGGAGCTCTTTGCTGTTCTGTACTATTACTGTAGTGACCTTGACTGCTTCACTTCTTACTAAGTGGTTCAACATACCGTGCATTAGGGAGAAAGAGCAAGAGAGGGGACAGAAGGAACAAAGGAAAATTGATTCTAAAGCAGCAATCTCAAGAAGTAGGTCCATACCCCAAATACCATGTCATTCTAATAGGAGAAAGAAAAGCAGCATCCAAGCTTATTTGAGGAGACCACCACCAATCCTGGCCTTTGCCAGGACATGTCTGGGTACAACAGCTCTCACACAACACACAAGAGAAAGGTGCATTCATTTTTAAATAGGCAAACAGAATCCCTAAAACCTGGGAGCAATGCAGAGGGCTGCTGATGTACACAATTCACCTGTAACTTTTTGTAACTTGCTAATCGAGTTAGCGCACCAATGCCATCTTAACCTATAAGATTATGCATCTGCCAACTCTCCTTTTATTCCATCTCCTCTCCTACTACATAGTTGTGGTTTACTAACATTTAAAAGCTAAACAAACGTCTGAAGAATCTGGAAAAATAGGACAGGTGAGAAGTTGCATTTTCAGTGCAGACAGTGACAGCAGTGAAGAAGTTTGGGAAAGCAGCACAATTCTGACTTCACAAGTAGAGAGCACGAACACTGTTGTAGGACTACTAAAAAGGAGTAAAGAAACTAGAGAATTTTGATCACTAATAGAGTATTCTTAAAAACCTTCTATCTTATTCGTAGATGCTTCTGTGTTCTCAGGTCTTGGGGAGGCCCAACTTAGGTCAACAGCTAGAACAGCCTTTTTATCTTCGTGTAGTCTTGCCTCTGGATTAAGATATGCATCTTCGTTTTGCTTGTGCATCATATTCAAGTCCGCTAAAGGAAAGGGGAAATAACTGTTTGTTATACGTTGCTCTCATAAAAGGCACATTCACCAGATTCTCAAAAACGCAGGGATTTTTCAGCAGACCCCACTTCTCCTGTGCAAGCCAACTATGGGATCAAAAAAGTCAAGCTAAAAGGTTAAATACTAGTCATTAGGAAATCACTGTTTAAAAGATGTGTTGGTTTTCTCTTGCCAAAGGTGATTCTTCACAGCAAACCTCCACTCTCCTCCACTCCAAAATGCTGTGATCTGGAAAGATAAACAGCTCCAATACAGAAATGACTGACAAGACTCTGTTGACAAGTAGGTATCCAGAAACCACCTCTTCTATTTCCCTAAAGCTGTAAAGTAATTTTGAGTTTAGCACCAGTATTTTAAGTACCAAATCTCTATTTGATTACAATTAAGGGTGAAAAGCACAAGTGAATCATTAAGGTGTGTTCTGGCAGTCAAGTCTTCAGTAATCCCCTTGGTACAGAAGTCCCTCCGTATCTGAACAGAACATCACCCAACGTTTTCACCAAAACGTACATGGTACCCCACAGTTATAAGAGCCCTGATCAGAGACGTTACTATCAGCTCACTTCAAAGTGTCCCCCATCCTACACTAGAAGAGCAGAGCTCAGGCTAATACGAGAGACTTATATTTTCCTCTGGCCCACTGTCCTCACACCACTGTAAAGCTAAAAAGAGGGCAGGCATGCTAGTGCCTCAGGTTAGCAGTGTGATCACCTCTCTCTGCTCTAGAGATAAACACAACCTTGGATCCTCAACACAGGCTTCTAAACTGGGCACACGGCCTTTAAAAAGCGCTTCAACTTTACTCCTACCCTCCATCTACACAATTAATTTAGCCACATCCATCAGCCATCGTAAAACTAAAACCAACTATTTACACAAAAACTGCTATCCAGTCAGTCTCCAATGCTGTGAAAATTCTTACATCTCATTACCAGGAGACATATTTTAAAAAATGAAATTCAACATCGTATTCCAATAATGAAAAACAACTCCATCTATCTCCCGCTTTGTATAAAACAGCACTCAAAATAAATACATCTTAAAAACACATTACTGCTGATTGCTATTTTTTGTAGCCATTTCCCAGCAGCGTTACCTAGGAAACTCCACAGTTTAGACAGTTACTCAAACACAATTTCATTTTCCATCTCACAAGGACAGCTTTCTAAGTCTAAAAATTTAGAAGAACTTTTTAAAAAAACAATTTAAAAAAACCTGTTCCTGAAAAATGTTTAAATAGAAGTCTTCACCACAGACTTCAGCACGTTTGTATGGCAGAGGATTCTAACAGCTTGTTTTCCTCCTACTTCCTTTACTATTGCATTGTGTCTTCACTTCCTAGTTGACACTCATCCTGTGTTTCCCACTTTATTCAAGTTGTACTCTTTAAGTGATTGTACAGAAATTCCTAGAGTGCACCTGCTTTAAACAAGCAGTTATTAGTCAATAAAGGGCTACCAGCGCTACAAAACAAGGAATAACGTATCTGACCAGAGCCCTAACAACAGCAAGAAAACATCCGTCTTTACAAGACATCCCCTAATTTTGTCATACATACTTATCAGATTTCCTTCTGCATCCCTGAGAGGAGCACCACCTCCACCTCTTCCCCAGGGGTTGTAATTCCTCATTTCCGCTTTTAACTTGGCTTCAAAGCGTTCCTTCTCTTCCCTCTCTCGTTTGCGTCGCTCCTCTCTCTCTCTTATCTAAAACCAAACCAACCCAAGTCAGTTGCATAGGTTTTATACGGATCATTTTAATACACAGTTAATGGAGCAAGCTGAATGCTAGCATTACCCGTTCCCCCACCTGTATCAAACCTGTCACTGCCTGTACTGCAGACAGTGCCTAAACAGTTGTCAAAACACACACATCCCGTTGTGCACAACCACAGAGACACACAGACACAGCCCTAAAAAAATACCGGAACAGCCCAGTGACCACTTGAAGAGCTGCTAGAAGAAGCTACCAAGGCAAGTTCAGAGGAAGAAAGTGATGAAAGGAAGGAGAGTTAAATAAAAGTGTGAAAAAGTACTACAGTTACAACCACTTCATGGTAAAAAGGAAAAGAAGAAAGTATCAGAAGCTTTATCACTCTGTACCTGCTGTCGTAATGCTTCTTGATAAGATAATGTTGCCCCCTTGGAAGGCTTTGATTTTTCTTCAGAAAACACTTCTATGCTTCTCTGTCTATCTCCTGTATTGCTCTGTCCAGCATTACCTCTGCATTAGAAAACCACAAATAGAAAAAGTGTCAGGGGAGTGTAAAATATGTAAATAATTTTTAAAAACCAATCCTGCCTGAAAATATTTCACAGAACCACAGAACATTAGGCATTGGAAGAGACCTCGAAAGATCATCTAGCCAATCCCCCTGCCACAGCAGGATCACCTAGACCAAGTCACACAGGAACATGTCCAGGCGAGTTTTTTACATCTCCACAGAAGGAGATTCCACAACCCCCCTCAGCATCCCCTGCCACCCTCACTGTGAAGACATTCCTTCTCATATTGATGTGGAACCTCCTATGTTCCAGCTTACACCCATTGCCCCTTGTCTTATCATTAGATGACACTGAGCAGAGCCTGGCTCCATTCTCCTGACAGCCACCCTTCACATATTTATAAACATTAATGAGGTTACCCCTCAGTCTCCTTTTCTCCAGGCTAAAGAGACCCAGCTTCCTCAGCCTTTCCTCATAAGGAAGGTGTTCTACACCTTTCATCATCTTCGTGGTTCTGTGCTGGTTGTTTCACATCTGCTGTTTTCCCACAGCCTGGTAGTTTATAATCTCTAACATTTTCATACATCCATATAAACCATAATTCAGCGAGATCCTGTTTTTAAATAGTATTTCTTAACTAGAAGTTCATGGAGTTGTTGCAAAGGTTTATCTGTTCTCAGCACAGTACTCTGAGTATGAAAAGCATATCAGTACAGGTAAATACAAATGAAGAATATGAAGATAGAGAACACTTACAGAGACTGCTCTGCTGGGGTTTGGCCTAATGGAAGATCCTGACTGGGTGCGGGCTGCATTCCCGTCATACCTGTACTATCTACACAGCACAAAACATTAAATTAAAAACAAAATAAATCACTGCTCAAATAGAAACATTTACCACTATTTAAAGGCTCACTGCTCAAGCTGTGTGAATTACAAACAGGAGTCTCAACTTCTACAAACTAAGCTCATCCTTAACGCCCTCTAAGGCAAGAAAAGCAATGCCAAGGTACAAGTCTTCTTAAACTCCACTAAATCTCCCTAAAATTCACAAATGCCTTCACTAACATATTGTACAATAAACTAACAAAAATACTCTCTTGATGTAACCCTTGTCCTCAGGCTTTGCAAATGGTTCCTCTACTGTAAGGAGAGCCCCGATACCTTCAGCTCCTGGAGAAACCAGAGCATCTGGCATCTGCACTTACTGGAACAGGACCTGCAGGGCTCCTACAGCAGGGCTGAAATACCCACGCACACCACAGCTTGTGTTCAAACAGCAGGAGAAGCATCCCTGAAACCATCTCACACTTTCAAATTTTAAGCATTAGCAATACTCTGTAACAACAAGCTTTAAGAAACCTCACTCTTGCACGTGAATTTTAAGTATCACTTCTTAGTACTGTAACCTGTTTCAGCCTGGGGGTACGTTTGTACCTAGCCTGGTATAAATATCAAAAGAGCCAACCCCAAACAAAAACAAAACAAACCACACAACAAAACACTAAACCAAAAGCACACACAAACACATAGAAGAAAAGCCCCAAACCAAACTCCCAAATCCCCAAACATCTGAGAGTTAAATCTGTGGTATGAAGACAAGATTATGACAAAATGGTTAAAAAAGTGTCTAGAAATTAAAAACCTTCCTCAAGCCATAAACCACTATATTTAAATATGGAGAAAAAAACTTTCTGAATTCATTCCCAGACCCAAAACTTGCTATTTTGTTTGTACTTTGCAGATACAAATCTCATTCAAATCAATCAGTAAAACAATGATCATATTAACTAGACTAAAAGCAGCCATCTGAATCACTCTGACAACTCATCCACCTAAAAACATGAACTCACAATATGCAAGATTCGGATCCAAAGGATTCCTGGCCCCGTAGAAATAGTACACACCATCATAAGGCGTTCTGTAGCTGTCCATCACCACTGGTGGGGGAGGTGGTGGCATCGGTGTAAGCCTTCAGGGAAAAAAGGAACCAAAGTTCTTGTTTTGTTACAAAACTGAAAAGGGATCATTAAAAGCAGTAGCCTCCCAACATGGCTCCTCACTACTGGCACAGACATAACTTTTGCAGCACAACCCTTATTCTACGCCATCATCTTCTCAGAGACAGCTGCTTCTGAAGACCCGCCTCACCTCAATTTTCAGAGCTTAATGCGAAGCAACAGACATTAGGAACTTTCAAAATATTATTTCTACCTTCCTTAGCTGCCTGGAGAAGGATGGACAGCTGAGCTCTGCCGCAGCAACATTATTAGTGCTGCTCAACAACAATCCTACTTAATAAGCAAACTGAAGGAGACTGTGAAGCACCTGGGAGCTGCTATTTCACCAAACGTGCTGGCCAGGCCCCTGTGAAAGTCTTCGTTCACTGGGGAGGCAGAAGGAACAGCCACTGGAGTCTGGAAAGCCACCTGAGGCCTTTCAGCAGGGACTCTCTCTTCAGCAGCTCTCGATATCACACCAAACTGCCTCAGTCTATTCGGCTGAATAGGGAAAAACAGAGAAAAAACAACACAGTTGCCTTGTTATTGCTAGGAAATACTCTGAACCTCACTTAGGCAGCATTAAACACTCCACTGGGTCCCAGCCAGCTGTTCAAATTTCTAGTAATTGCACTTTTTTCCTCCCAAGGTTATACTGAAATCTAACTACACAAAAACCTAGTCTGTCTATCAGAGACTTACAAAACCAACCTTCACAGCAGGTTTCAGCAAGTCTGTGGTTCTAGTTGTTGTCCAGAAAAAGGAAGTACTTCCACTGTTGCATTGCAGGTTACCAAAAGCCATCAGTACTGTCACGCATCCATAGGAAACACTTCTGGAATCCCTCCCCACAGCCCCAAGATTAAAATAGCTCATACCCAGTAAAAACTGAACACACACAAACTGAGTCTTTTCTCAATAAACATTTCCTTGCACTAACATTATTTTTTAAGTTCTTCTGATATTATTAAAGTTTTCAACCACAGCAGTTACAAAACCAAGGGGTTTTTTGAAGTCAAATGTTTATTGCTAACTGCCAGCCTCAGAAGAAAGTCAAAAGGCAACATGCAAAGGATGCGAGGGCATGCAAATCCGTTAGTGTCAGAGCTATCCTATCACACCCAGAAACACAACAGCCATTACACAGGAGTAATGTGCTTACAGGAGTCAATGTAATAGAAGAACAGAAAAAATAATCACAAATTAAGAAAGGGAAATGGATCTTGTTTTCAACTTTACTAGTCCTAACATCGTAATGCTTTAATTTACATGCAAAGTAATCAGCTAAATATTCAGTATCCAACAGCTAACCATACACCCTACAAATAGAAGTATTTCAGCAAAACATTAAATGTTTACCTCCTCATCACTTAGCTGCAAGACAGCACATACAGGGCAGTTAGTACTTGCCAGTCATCAATCAACCACAGCATTAAAATTCTGAAACTCTACTAGATGTGTTTGTAACATTTAACTTCAAATTTCTAGATGCAAACACAAAAGTAGATAATAGAGCTGCAGCAACTGACAATTACAAAGCAGTCTAGAGGTTGCTGGAGTGTTTTTAAGTTTTTTCAAATGCAGTGTCTTGGGCAAGAGAACATTTAAAGCAGCCCCTCTCTTTAACAGGTTCAATGTGAGCTGCCCCCAAGAGCCCAGATTTCATCTTTACAGCTCATTTCAGACCTGACTATGGCACTCACTTCATCATGGGAACTATTTCCTTCTAAACAAGCAGTATATACAACAGTCTGCATTTCTAGATTGTTAATCAGCATTGCTATTTAACCAACCTGTAATTAATCAAGAATTCTGCCTAATTGGACTTTCTCCCCATGAGGCAATTTAAAGCTAACTGCAACCAATGCTTAATGAATGTAGCAATTTCACCTAATTGAAGGCTTTCAGCTAAATTAATGGTTTTACAACGTTACACAAGCCCTGGACTTTCTCTGGATAATAATTTTATTCCTGCGGCAGGCACTCTGTAGAGCTTTGTGGCTGAGCAACCACGCTAGACAAATCGTATAAAAAGAAAATCCAAGTTACTTACGTTCTTTTCTGGGTCTCGAACTCCAGAAGCAGCAACTGAGAGATCAAGTTCCTTCTCACTGTTTTTGTTTTAAAAAAAGAAAAAAGGATCCAATCAGAAAGCAGTAACAGCTACACTCACCCTTACAAAGCACAGACATCAGGACATCACAACTCTGTAGTTAAAATAACTCTGAAAATACAGGGTAACAGAAAGCGTTATTCCACTTGACTTCTTCTGGACACAGGAAGGATACTGTGTATTATTTGCAAATAAACACAACTCTCAAGAAGTGTCTGGTTATCATCTATTCTACCTAATAAATATCAACTACTCTAAACGACACACCAGCACACTGCTTTTTACTGCAATCTTTGAGGACATCTCTCAGAAATTTATCTTTATTCACTCTACAGGAAGAAGCTTATAACAAACACCTTGAAATGAACAATTCAAAATTACTCACAGTGAAACTGCCATTACTAACTTACTTTTTTAATTCCTTACTCCTTCACTAATAGCTCTGTGTGACTGTCTGTCTATGCTATCACTCATTCACAGGCAGCTACTAACGGCCAAGCAAGAAATTTGTATTTTATTAGTCCGCACAGGCAAGATGGTCAAGTGCTTTAAAGGTCCAAGGTTCCTTCCCTAAACTGAAGGGCAAAACATGATTAATTTTAAACTTTGCCGAATAATCAGACACTCCTGTACCAGCAGAAAATGTAGTTTCAGTTAGAGCTTCTCTACTTTTAAGAAACCATATTTTTATTAAAGTTAAAAAAACCATTATTTTTTCCCTTTATTGCATCACAAGTTGGTGAATTTGTTTTTTAAAGAATAAAAGCTCTCAGGTCAATTGAGTGTAACTGGCTGCAGTACTACCTCACTACCTGGAATGCCTTAGTTACAAAAATTATTCTTACCACACTGAATTATTGAGATATCTTTAAATTTCTGCCATTATCTTTTAAAGATACATGAATTTTACATTACCGTCTCTTATTTCGCTGCTGCTCAGCTATCTGTTCTATCAGCTCTTGCCTGTATTTCTCCTTTCTCCTTTGGAGAAGGTCTTGGTCCTGACCACCTGTTGGAATCAACCACATATTTATGTTAATGCTCCACAAAACACACAAAAGGTTCTGGACACCACATTTCAGGCAATTCAAAAGCATGCAACACTGTAGAGTGTAAGATCTGTGAAGGTGCATGAGAACACTGGATCTTTACTGGGTATGAAAATGAACAGTGCCACAGTGGTGGGGTTATGTCTGTAACTAAAATTTAATACCTAGTTGTGTCCTTAACAACACAGAGATTAACATTTCTGCTACACTTCATTTTTTAAAAATAAAACCACAAGCCCAAAAAACCGAAAGAACCCTAAAACCTGAAGTTTGTAAACTGTTAAAGAGGTCTAAGAAGAAACTTGGGCTCTTGAAAATTAGGAAGAACTGTTACATTAAAGAGGAGAAGGAACACATTTTAAATCTTTTGTTTTCTCTATGTAAATAGTATTTATCCGTCTCAAGGACAACCAGCACAAAGAAACAGGTCATTTTTCTATTTAATTATTCCCTCCAAGGAAAAAATAAAACACGCAAAGGAAGGCAGAGAGTCACTAGCTGGGTTTTATACGTACCAAGAGCAAGGCCTGTTGCAAAGAGCACTTCACCTGCAGACTTGGCTGGTCCATTAGCAGAGGAACTAATTTGTATCTGATGTCTGGAAAAGACAGAACAGAAAAGAAAGATCAAGCTCATGAAATTTACTTGCCGTCTGCATGAAACACAATGGACACACCACTATGTGAAACATTCACAACAATCAGCTTTCCTGAAGTCTAACAAAATATCGCAAGCAGAAGAAACCTGGTCAAAAAGCATTGAGTCTTCATTTCTCAGAGAACGAAGGCAGATTAAGCCATTAGAAACACTAACTCAATTGAGCACTTCAGTCATGCTGGCAGTCTGAGTGGTATAAGCAAAGTTTGTGGAACGGCTTTAACAAGGGTAAAGATCACTTTAGGACTTGAAAAACCGAGACAAGACAGAGGAAAAGGAATGTTAAAACTACCACCAGAAAAGGATTTCACGTTACTTCAATCACTCAAAGTGTTCAGTTGGAAGATGATCTATTGCTTCAAAGAAAACTATAATGCAAACTTCAATAGCTGCTCTTAAAGTAAGCACATTTTTCTGGCAGATCGGATGCAGCAGAACAAGTAAAAACATCTGACCCTTTCAGACAACATACTGGGGGCTTGAAATAAATGTTTTCCTTTCATCATGGTTTGTAGTCCAAGAATCAGAAAAATACCCTATCTATCACACCTGGAGTTTCCGGTTCTTGAGGTCTGCTGTACACGGGCTCTCTCTTTTAATTCATCTTCATAACCCACAGGTAGGTCTCTTACTGTTCCATCCACATAGGACCTTCAAGAAAGAGCAAATATTCAGCTACACTTGTCTAAAAGCATCCTGTCTGAAAGGGAAGGTCCAGCAATTTCATGCAAAAGGATCCTCAGCCAGATCGCACACTGGGCAGCAGGACCAGTTCTGAAAATGTCACACACAAGTTCTACAAATAAAGCACTTTGCTATCATTGTCAAGGTAGCTCTGTCTGATGTTTGACTTCCCCAGTCTGCTTCATACAAGCTTCACCTGCTGAGCCTGGTTAAGAGATCTGAGCTGAAATGCATTTGCACTGCATTAACTGAAACAGATCTTGCTGCTTCTAATCCCCGGCAAACACTAAAGAGGTATCAGCACGCAGCTACTGGGCAAGTCTGGTGAAACAGTTCATTGAAGCTACAAAATGCTTCTTTAATAACAACCTACCCATCACTAAGCACCAGAGGCAATTTTTGATCAAGACAGGTACCGTGATGAATACAAAAATGCAGGAACAGAATTTGAATCTACATCTCAAGTAATACAGTGGAAACTTCAAACAATTCCAAAGATGCCAAGAATTGTATGGACACAAGGGAGCTTCTGAAAACATCTGAGGTAGTTGGATTTGCAGGCTTTTCTTCCCTTCCAAATTCACTAACCTTTAGAAAGACTTTGAGTTATCTTGATTAAATAAGATATCCAGTGAAAAATAAAGCACCTGATAGACACTAACAAAGTTATCTATTTTCCAGAGCTAGGCAGAGCCATGGAGTTCCTAGAAAGCAAGCAAAAACTCTTTTATGTAAAAAGATCCACAGCTCTGCCTGTCTCTGCAATTTAAATGAAGGCAAATAATCAATGGCAAAAAGGTGCAAGCAGGTTATTAAACATTGATTTGGCATCCAAACAACCCGCAAAACCAACACGAAAGAAAAACATCCAGGCTCTTGGCATAACACAATCATCTTCTATGATCAATATCATATCTGATACTGATCAGTCTGCTCTGCTACTTCCACTGGTGGTCACACACAACAAACACTGCCAGGGAACAGCAAGTCTGGCCCATAGCATGACGAAAGGATGTACAGAGGAAGCAAAGAAACAAACCTTTACTTTACTGCTTGATCTTGCAAACTATTGCCAGGTTCCTTTTTAAAAACAAGTACAAAACTCCTGTTTTCACATGGGACTCTTGTCTAGTTTCCCTTGAGAACAGTCAACAAGCTGCCAACAAGCCCTACAGAAGTAACAGAAAAATTTGAATTTGAAATACCTTTCACCATAAAAAGCCCGGGGGGTTTTTCTGTCATAGGCACTTTCACATCTCATTCTAGGGTCCATTTCTTCACTTGTCTCAGGATCATAGTCCATTCTGTAGTATCTTCTACCAAACTCACGATCCTCATCAAGTCTGTGATGCTTTCTAATAGGAATTACAGACTGGCTAGCAAATCCACGATGTCTTTGACTGGGAATATCCAAATCTTCATCAAGTCTTTTACTTGACAGTCGACTCCTTAATGCAGTCTCATCATCTAACTTATTATATTGGTTTTCCTCCAGCCATCTCTTACTTAGCAGCTCTTCTGTAGAAGTAAAGGCATCTTTCTTGGGCGGCTCTGTATCCATATCACAGGGCTGTACTTCTGCAAGCAGTTCTGGCTGGAGCCTGGGAACAGCAACAGGTTTTTTATTCCCGCCCATTTCAATCTGTTCAAAGGAGAAAAAAATTAGGAGATTTGACTATAAACAAATCACACTGAGCAAACTTGGGTTTGCATTTCTTCAGACAATCTCTGCTGGAGACACACATGTTAACCATGAGACCTGCTGCCTACACACATCTTGCTTGCTCATGAACAGGACACAGACTGAGGAAAAAGCAGCTACAAATAAAAGCCAAGGAACGCTGCGAGTGGCTCAATGTTTTATCCAAAGAGACAGCTTATCAGCCAATGCTTTTATTATGAGGAACAATCCAAGGACTTACTTCAGACGGAAGAAAGCATCCTTCTACCAGATAGACATGACAGAATTCGGAATCAAGAACCTCACTGTAAGACTTGTAACCAGGACTTGCTAGATACAGTAATAAAACTGTAGCCTAATTAAACAACATTCTCTGTATATCTTAGTCAATACTAAAACATCTGACACGATCACTTATGTTCTCTGCAACAGTTTCAGTAAAACTGTGTTACCTCTAACTTTTTCTTCCCTAGTTTCCTGAGCCTTTCATTCCATTCTTCTTTATCCCTGAGATACTGGTTGTACTCCTTGTTTCTTTCAAGCTGCAGTCTCTCCTGAAACAGAAGGGGATCACAATTTTGCATTTTTGAGTAGCTTTCAACCTCACAGAATTGCAGGATTAAGTGATCTAACCACCTTTCCTAGTTGCTTTTGCAAAGTGAAAACACTTAGAACCAGCTTGCTCAAGTCTAAACCCATGCAGGAACTGTACATCATCAACAGCCTAATAATCTACTATGAAATACAGAAGTCTCCAGGTAAAGCAAACTCCAATTTGCGTTATTTCCTCATACTACTACCCTACGTCTACAGCATGGGGAATCTCTAATACTACCTCATTCCTCACCCATCCATCATAAAAATGAATTAAATAAAAACATATCACGAATCATGCTCTTCTCCAATGAGGTATTTTCTAATCAAAACTTAAAAGGTAATACAAAGTACATATAAATTTAGTTTCCCACAAACACATTTCAAAGCAAACTCACTGATACCTCAATCACTATGGAAATACAAGCTTAGCAATAGTTTTAGAAATGAGAAAAATGCTCCCCAAACTGGGGATAAAAAACCAAAACCAAGTAAAACTGCCAAGAGTACAACTTAAGTGGAAATAATTTTTCCACAACGGTTTAAACACCAAGTTCATTTTCAAGTTACACACCACTTTATTTACCTTGGCAGATCTTCGCTCATCAATAGGAAGCGATAATCCCCGAGTGTACGGATCTACTTCACCAGTAGTCAGATAATTTTTCTACATTAAAAAAATAAAAATAAATCAGTGTCTTTTAAAGTACCAAATTTTACTTTCTAAATAGTTGCTAGAAATTATATTTTCTGAAATAAATCTCATCAACTCAATGAAATAAAACTGAAGACAACCTTCACATTTTGAAAACGTAGGATGTTCTTGGAACGTACAAATGCTGTTGAGGATATGGAATGCAAAGCACTGTGTCAAGCTTTAAGCTTCAGTTTGAAAGTATTTGGCACTTTTTCCCTGTTACACTACTTCAAGGATTACATGTTAGCCTCTATATTATAAACACATCTTTATTTAAAAAACCCCCACCATTACTCGGTTCTGCTGTAAGCAAGTAGCATAAGCCTAAGTATTTGCACAAGCCCAAGAGGAATTTACCAAGACACTACCTTAAAGATTAAAAATTGCTTTTTCTACTACAGAACACATACATCTGCCTCATATTTGACTAGAATCCTTGCCAGTACTAGCACAGACACCATTCTGCATCTCAACACTGTTTCTACAACTGCAGCCCTCCAACTTTTCAAGATCACCGAATCCTGTAATCCCTTCCTGTACCTCCTTATGGCTCTGAACAGCTCCCTTGGAGCAGCTTGGGAACCACGCTGCAGAGCAAGGCCTTTCAAACCAAACACCAGTGCTGAATAGGTCCTTTCCTTCCAGGCCTAGCAGGTATTATATAGATCATCTTTAACAAAAATATAATCCATTTGTATGGCATGTGCTGAGAGGAACGGCTTAGATCCAGTATTTCATTAGCATTGCACTACCTATGCTGTAATACAGATTAAAAGCTTCAGGGCATCTCGGCAAAGCTCGACCAGAACACAAAACTGAATCACTATGAATTTCACTTCACAGCTACACATTAAAAAATTTAAGTGATTGAATAACCATGCCAATACTCAAGCACTGAGACAACCGTATTAATATGGAGAAGTTATTTAAACTAGAAGTAATAAACAAATTGTAATCTACATTAAGTAATTCTTTTCACATTTTGAACACATGTGCAGAGATTGCCAGTGACCCTGCTAAAAGCCAGAAGCGAATATGCAAAATGCATTTTCTACTTTAGCAAGACTAAATATTAAAACTAACCAAAGTATTATAACTACGAGAGCTGCTGAAAGTGGCCCTCTCTCTTGTGCAGTAAAAGAAGCCAATTGTTATCCCTCCTCTCCCTCAGGCCTCACAAGCTCAAGTGAGCCAAAAACTGCTACACCAAAAAAAAGCCAACCTTGTAAAAATCTAATTTTGTAAAACTGAAGTTCAATTGAGATTAAAGCACTGCAAGTTAATGTAATCATCTCATTACTCAGGTACTTCAGTGAGACTTATGAAACATTGAGTTTTAACACAATATTTGAAGTTGAAAAGAATCTGGAGCTGGGTCTCTTTAGCTTGAAAAAAAGCAGACTGAGGGGTGACATCATTAATTTTTATAAAATATGTGAAGGGTGGGTGTCAGGAGGATGGAGCCAGACTCTGCTCAGTATCATCTAATGATAGGATAAGGGGCATAAGTGGGTATAAGCTGGAACATAGGAGGTTCCACATAAATATGAGAAGGAGCTTCTTCACAGTGAGGGTGACAGAGCACTGGAATGGGCTGCCCAGGGGGGTTGTGGAGTCTCCTTCTCTGGAGACAT